>AUWJ02009819.1:0-21025 GCA_000468175.2 Phytophthora cryptogea
ATCCTCAGGCTTACTCCGGCGTAGGCAAGAAAAAGGCACGTCGAAGTTGTTGCAAGACACTGATCACCAGTCTGGTGCATGTACATGTAGTGTACTTTCACTGTTGTCGTATTAAATCCATATATATTGACTTTGCAGCAGTACATGTAACCAAGCGCTCTTCCGTCACTTGACCTCGTTCACCAAGGGCTCGTCGGCGATGTAAGCTGCAATGTTGTCGATGGTAGTGCGTGCAATGTTGTCCAGTGCTTCCTCCGTGAAGAATGCTTGGTGGCCCGTAATGACCACATTCGGGAACGTGAACAAGCGCGCCAGCATGTCGTTGGCGATGATCTCACCCGAGCGGTCCGAGTAAAAGTAGCCCTGCTCGCCCTCGAACACGTCCAGACCCACCGACGAAATCTTGTTGGACTTGATACCCTCCACGAGAGCCTCCGTGTTGATAAGCGCCCCGCGGCTCGTGTTAATGATCATCACGCCGTCTTTCATTTGCGCAATGCTGTCCGAATTGATCACGTACTTCGTGCTCGGGAACAGCGGGCAATGCAGCGAAATGATGTCAGCCTCCTTCCAAATCTCCTCCAGCGGCACGTACTCGACACCGTAGCTTAGCGCTTCGGGGTTCTCAGCCACATCGTTGGCGAGCACTCGGCACCCAAATCCTCGGCAAATACGCGCGTAGATGGCGCCGATCTTGCCCGTGCCAATGATACCAACCGTCTTGCCATTCATGTCGAAGCCCAGCAGACCCGTGAGTCGGAAGTTCTGCTCGCGCGTGCGGTTAAACGCTCGGTGAGTCTTGCGGTTGAGCGTCATCATGAGAGCCGCAGCGTGTTCCGCCACGGCGTACGGGGAATACGCGGGTACTCGTACCACGGGCATGTTGAGCTCCTTGGCTGCGTCCAGATCCACCATATCGAAACCAGCGCAACGCAGGAAGAGCACGCGGGTGCCGCGGTCGTACAGCTACACGTCCATCAACAAATGCATCGATAAGCACATGAAGCAACGCAGACACAAGTAACAGAAACTGCAATGTCTTACCCTTCGCAGTGCAGTGGCATCTGCGACGTCGTTAACGAAGATGCAGACGCCTTCACAGTTCTCCGCCAGCTGTGTGGTCTGCTGTGTCAATCGGTTCGAGAAGAAGCTACATGATCACAAGCAATAATTGTCAGTCCGACTCAACAGTGAAGGTCTCCGCTAACTTCGTGTAACAAGAGTTGCAACGCACACGAGCTCGTTGTCTTTGGCGATGCCTGCGTGCTCCGCGAGCGCCTTCATGGCGCCGATCTCGTAGTTGTGCGCCGAGAAGAAGCCGATGCGCATGCCCTTGCGCTGGGCCGTGGCAAAGTCGCGCTGGGCGAAAGCTGGCAGCCACCGACGCGCCATCGAGAGGCTCTGGCGGCGGCTGATCGAGGCCACGCAGCGCTGCATCATGCTTGTCAGAGGTTTGGAGCTCCTTGGTACTTGAAGGACTTTTAGCGAATGTGCGGTCTGAACGGGGTGGTGCCAAAGGCGGCGCGTGGCCCACCGATAGGGAAAACGGACGGCCAAGGAAGATACGTCAACGGCGTGGAGCGGTGTGCGTGTCTATCTGGCTGACGCCTGATGAGTGCCCGCGAAGCTGACGAGGCACCGGCACGCTTCAATCCGTCCTGCCGACTCTGGCTCAAGCTGCACGCCCTCCTTCCAACATCAGGCTGGACACTGGTGGTGGGCACGTACAGTTTGTATGCCTTCTAACAGGCAGACCGCGCCGACCTGATTCGAGGCAGCTACGCTGTGCGTGCCAATGCGTCTAGAGCAGAGCAGACTCGTTGTCTCGATGTGGTTGAACTGGTTTGCCAGCAGTTTGGCAATGACGACCCGCCCTCACCAACGGTGATCACTCTCCAGTAGGACCTTCAGGACGTCAGTGGAGGACGTTATGGACGACAGAGGAAGCTGGCAGCAGGCTGCGGTGGCAACGGAGATTGCAATGGTGACGAATGTCACGACGACCGTGAAGGTGGAAGCTGCTGTCGGTGTTGGTATGTGAGTAGCTTTGGATACGAGACCATCGGTGATCCTGCGACTTTCGAACGAGGAGGACTGGCCGCGCTGGGTCAGCCTCGGCCCTGACGACACTGAGCTGCAGCAAGAGTTTCTCATTTGTCGTCGCCCAGGGTGTCGTGAGAGCTGGCAAGTCACTGCAGCTGAATGTGAACTACTGCGCAATTTCGCTTGATCAGCCCGGATGTCGAGAGCTTGTCGGTCCTCGTTGCAGCGATAAATCGTCCTGCTGATGACTCAAATGGATCCAAACATCGTGCAGGACGACCCCTGCCTCGCTCACTGGTCCGCAACGTGATTCACGCTGCTCGCCGGCAATACGAGACGGAGTTTGGCGGCATCCGTGTGGTTCATGATGGCATGTTCGCCATTTACGCGCCGGCGATGAGACCGCACTCCAGTACCTTTGTCATGAATCTGGATGGCCCCATTCCTCGCAAACTGACGGCGAGGCACCTCGCTGCCCTCACCGAGGGCCTCACAAATATGATGTCACGATCAAATTGGCTGATGGGGTTTCGACAGCTTACTACTCCAACCAGGACGCGAGTGTTATGATGGTTTTGCAGGCGTTGGACGTGGCCGCACGGCATCAGCGGCAAAATAGTATTCCAGATGGGTACCAGTGATAAAACTACCAACTCGTGCTATTCACCAGAAATTGAGCTAATAATGACTCGGTGGCAGCAGCTACAGGACGCCGGCAACTTCATGCAAAAAATGAACACATAGTGATGGTCCTTGAAGCCCAACCTGCACTCTTCGTAAAATCTTGAGTACATGTAGCAGACGAATTAAGTTCCTTATTTTCGCCTGGCACTCGTTTTTCTTCTTCACAGCGCTAATTTTGGTTGCACGATAGCTAGCTCAAGGTTCTGCAGCTAATATTTTCAACTCACGAACTGGTGCAAACAAAGGAGCACTTCACTTGACCTCGTTCACCAAAGCCTCCTCCCCAACGTACGCCTTGATGTTGGCCATGGTCGTATGCGCAATGTTGTCCAGCGCATCCTTGGTGAAGAAAGCTTGGTGACCCGTGATGACCACGTTCGGGAACACGAACAACCGAGCCAAAATGTCATCAGCTATGATCTCCCCCGAGCGGTCCGAGTAGAAGTACTCGCCCTCACCTTCGAACACGTCGAGACCAACTGACCCGATTTTCTTCGACTCCAAGGCATTCACAAGGGCCTTGGTGTCGACCAGCGCGCCACGACTGGTGTTGATGATCATCACACCGTCTTTCATCTTGGCGATGCTGGCAGCGTTGATCATGTGCTTGGTCGACGGGAAGAGAGGAACGTGCAGCGAAATGATGTCCGAGCGAGCCCAGATTTCATCCAGCGACACGTACTCGGCACCATAGCTCAGCGCTTCCGAGTTCTGCACGACATCATAGGCGAGAACCGTGGCTCCAAAACCTCCAGCGATGCGAGTGAATAGAGCTCCAATTTTGCCGGTACCCACAACACCGATGGTCTTCCCGTGAATATCAAAGCCCAAAAGACCCGCGAGACGGAAGTTCTGCTCACGGGTGCGGTTGTAAGCGCGGTGGATCTTGCGGTTCAGCGTCATCATGAGCGCGGCGGCGTGCTCTGCAACAGCATAAGGCGAGTATGCCGGAACACGGATAACGGGCATGCCAAGCTCCTTGGCGACCTTGAGGTCGATCATGTCGAAGCCGGCACAACGCAGAAATACCACACGAGTACCGCCGGCATGAAGCACTCGCAAAGCAGCTTCGTCGGCGACGTCGTTCACGAAGATGCAAATGCCTTCGTAGCCTTCAGCCAAGGTGGCAGAACCCGCGTCGAGGCGCGGGGTGAAGAACTTGAGCTCGTGTTTGGGCGTGACGTTATCCTCTTCGGCGATCTTCTTCATGAAGTCGACGTCGTAGCTGTGCGACGAGAAGAAGGCGATCTTGATCGATTTTTGCGCGTTCGTCATGGCGTAACTCGTTGGTTGGTGATGTGGCTTGTGGTCTTCTTGGAAAAACAGGAAGTGAAAAGAACTAGTGTGAGGTTGCTTGTAGTTGTTCGCGCCGAGGCAGTTGAGAGATCCAGAGTCCCGGGTCCCATACTTCGAGGTCGCATTTATTGGCAGCAGTGGCGCCTCACCTTCTCAGACTGCTACGTTCGGCTCGTTGGTGCTGCATTCGTTGGCTCAGTTATCCATCATGAGCACAAGGTACAATGACAGCAGCTCGATGACTTCAACGACTTCAATGGGTCTCGTCTCACGTAGAGCTTCAGAAACCTCCTGTTGACTCACTTGTAAAGGACTCTCACTGTACAACAAATGGCAGCTGTATTGCTTCGTTTACCGTAGCAACAGCTAATCGACGACAATAGAGAGATGAACGACCAGCTCGCTGCTTCATAGATTGCGTCATAGCCGACTACGATGAGCTGGCGGACTTTACTTGACCTCGTTCGCAAGCTCTCCCTTGGCCTCGTACGCCTTGATGTTAGCCATAGTGGTGTGTCCGATGTTGTCCAGGGCCTCCTTCGTGAAGAAAGCCTGGTGGCCCGTGATGATGACGTTCGGGAACGTGAAGAGACGAGCAAGGGTCTCATCGGCGATGATAGCACCCGAGCGGTCCGAGTAGAAGTACTCGCCCTCACCCTCGAACACGTCGAGGCCCACAGCAGAGACCTTGCCGCTCTTGAGTCCGTCCACCAGAGCCTTCGTGTCGATCAAACCACCACGGCTCGTGTTGATCAGCATCACCCCCTCCTTCATCTTCGAGATGCTATCAGCGTTGATCGTGTGCTTCGTGGACGGGAACAGCGGGCAGTGCAGCGAGATGATGTCCGAGCGAGCCCAGATCTCGTCCTGGCTGACGTACTCCACGCCGTAGCTCAGAGCCTCTGGGTTCTGCACCACATCGTAGCCCAGCACCTTGCAACCGAAGCCGCTGGCGATGCGTGCGAACAGGGCGCCGATCTTGCCCGTGCCCACGACACCGATGGTCTTGCCATGGATGTCGAAGCCTAGCAGACCCGCAAGGCGGAAGTTCTGCTCGCGCGTGCGGTTGTACGAGCGGTGGATCTTGCGGTTGAGCGTCATCATGAGAGCCGCAGCATGTTCAGCGACAGCATACGGCGAGTACGCAGGGACGCGGATAACGGGCATGCCGAGCTCCTTGGCGACCTTGAGGTCGATCATGTCGAAGCCTGCGCAACGCAGGAACATGGCCTTGGTGCCGTTGGCGTGCAGGGCACGAAGAGCGGCCTCGTCGGCCACGTCGTTCACGAAGATGCACACGCCCTCGCAGCCCTCGGCCAGCTTGGCAGAGGTGGCATCCAGACGCGGAGTGAAGAACTTGAGCTCGTGGGTGGGCGTGACGCCGTCCTCCTTGGCGATGCGGTCCATCGACTCAATGTCGTAGCTGTGCGTGGAGAAGAAGGCGATCTTCATGGTGGTGAGGCGATTTGTGGCTGTGAAGGGCAGAGAGCAAATTCAGAAATGAGGTGAAGCGACCACGGGACAAGTGCGTGTGAGGTCCACACCAGCAGATTTCACTGCGCTCCAGTATGCAAGACTCGACGGTTGAACAAGGTAGTCACAATCCAAGCAGCGATCCAATTGCTTCAAGGATACGGTCGAATTTCTGCAGAGAAACGCAGCACTGCGTACTTAGTGTATAGCACACGAGTTTGCTGTTAAGTTCGCAATAACGGCGCGAGCGATGCCGAAGGAGGAGCTGCCCGTCGTGAGTCTGCTGCTGCGCCGACAGAGCCATCACCCTCTCCTGGAGGGATTTCCGACGGCGGCGCGGATTGCCGATCTCCCCTTGTTCCTTGGGGAAGCTGGAGCTGCGCAGGTGAGGCGATGGAAACAATTCATTTGGGTAGTTTGCTCGAGTGTCCATTAACGGATGATGCCCATGGACAGGATGCAGCGTTCCTAGAGGCGAATAACATTCAAGCAATTGTGGCACTGGGTACAGGCAACCTCGCTGCAAAGGTGCAAAGGTTTTCGATTTGTTGTATGCGCTGAAGCAAGTGCTAACGAGATTCTGTTGATGCGCACAAATGTAGCCATGCGACGTGCTGCTGATTGACATCTTGGACATGGAGGACGAGTTGCTGCTGCCACACTTTGAGGAGTGCATTGAGTTCTTAAAGAAACATATTTTGCGCGAAGAAGCGTCAGCTCCGGTGCTGGTGCACTGCGTGTACGGACAATCGCGCAGCGCTTCGATCTGCGTGGCGTATCTCATGGCAACGCAGAACTTGACGCTGCTGGAGGCGTACGATGTCGTGCAGAAAGCTCGGCCGTGCATATCGATCAACCCTGGATTCTTGCGGCAGTTGGAGCTGTTTGAGCGGATGGGGAATGACCCAGATATCATGGGCAGTACTCCTGCTCATGCCGAGTTGAGAACGATGGTGGCGAGACACCAGCGGATGAAGACAGGGGTACCAGATGTGGTTACCACTCCGCAATTGACTCTTCCAGGCAACTCAATATGCTGCAAAAAGTGTAACTATGTGCTGTGCACGACGAGGAACCAGGTGCGTGAAAGCTGAAGAGGTTTCTGTTGTAGGTGTGCGTCGACCTCACAAATTTCATCTTGCAGTTGGCTCACGCTAGCCCCGATACCACCACCATCGATGGAACTTGCGCTTGTATCTTCATTGAGCCAATGCAATGGATGACAAAAGATGCCGCGTTCGTCAGAAATAACGATGGCAAGCTGTTGTGCCCATCGTGCAAGGCAAAACTCGGATCGTGGAACTGGATTGGAGTCAAGTAAGTATTGCATAATTATTGCTGTCTTTTGCGCTTCTTGGCCGAAATAACGCTGTGGAACTACTCCATGCACATTTTCCAGATGCAATTGCAAGCGCTTCATCACGCCAGCGTTTCAGTTGGTACCAAGCCGAATACAGACGCGAGTGCTTTAGACCCAACTCCGTGCTGGCCCACCAAAATGGTAGTGTACGGACGCGCCTGTTCAGGCGCAACTTCAGCATGGGCGCGGCAGCTAGCAGCGCCACGACCAGCACGATTGCAGATAACTCCTCTTTGCCGAATGCCCTAGCAGTATTGACAGTCGCTCAAACAAGTACGTAGCAGTGGGTCATCGAATTGCACAGTATAGTTTTTCTTACCATCGTTTTCGTCTTGGCATTATTTGCGTCGCAGTTAATAAAACAGGCTTGAAGCAGCTCACACTCACATCTCAACGAGAGTTCCACTTGAGTGCGAAGCAGCTTCATACGTTGTTTGCCAGTGTTGCGAAGGACTCAGTCGATCAAGCATTTGCGGTTTTTGACTCCAAACGCAGCGGAGTAGTCGATTCGTGCGAGCTCCTGGCTACTCTCATCTTAGCAGCTGAACTTCCGCGAGACACGAAGCAGCGAGGTACATGTACTTCATTGGCATTTCCTGGTAAGCATTTTGATAGTAGCGCTGACATGTTTGCCGATGCACCTAGCCATCTTCGAGCTATTCAACGTATCCACACACCGCGTCGGGCTGATGGTTGCGGATGAAGCGACTCTGCTCTTTCGCACAGTCGCAGCAGGCGCTGCCAAAGTACTCTGTGCTCTAGGATCCACCAGCCAGACTGTCGTAGCCAGTGAGCTGCCGCGCATGCCATTCTTCGAGGACCTAACCAAGACATTGTACGGCGAGCAAGAAACCATCACATACGAGGTATTCGCGCAGTTATGCCGGGATACTGCAGAGGTCAACACATTCATACAACAATGGGCGTTTGATAGCGAGTAGATCATTGTTGTCAACCCACATATAAAACGCTGCCACTTGCGTCACCGTAGCACAGCGCGTTAATCGGCTGCAGCAACCGATTATGAGATTGGCTATCATTCATTTTCATGACCCGTGCAAGCAGCGTTGAAGCAGCACTAGGGTAGATTCGCCAACGGGATGCTGTAAGGCATTCGGTCGTAGTTCTGGTTCACACCAAGCCTTGGGTCACCTCTGCATGCACAACAACACAAGTGAACCGGTGTTAAACACGGTAGTTGGGCACGCAAATCTTCACAGGTACTGCAACTTACTCTCGAGGCGGGAGCGACACCTCCTCTTCCCGATAGATGCGGCCGGGTGAGCGCACCGCCAACATCGTGGGGTCCTGCGAGCAGTTGGTCCACGTCGGGCAGCAGTTGTCGATGCAGGGCGTGCCCGGCGTTTTCACCGACGTGAGTTCGAAAACTTCGGGGCGCGTATCGCCTCTCGGGGTCAGGTCTCCAGCCCGGAAATTGCAGTAGCCATCTTTGCAGTAGCCTCTTCGCGAGCAAAAGGTGGCGACGTCCACGCGCTGCTTCACAGTGCAGCCAATACGCACCAGACACTGCCCGAGCTTGCTGCAAGCAGACGCAAACGTCAGCCACCTCGTTATCAGCTCCAAGATGGTGCACGGAATGATTGCAGTCACAGCAGCAGCAGTTGAAGCCGCTCTCACCTGTAACACGGACAGAGGGAGCGCTGCGGGTCCTGGTACTGCACAGGGCAGTCCATACGGCACGCCTTCACCTGGTCAGCCAAACATCCTGCGGCGAGGCGTCAGTAGTCTCGGGCAAGAGGCCAATTGCCAAGTGGCTCGCGGCGTCGACGCGTCGAACGCACCGGCGGAGACCTGGCGCACCTTGGGCAGCGCCACCTTCACACCACCACCACAGAATCAGACGGCGGCCACGTCAGTCACGGCGCGCATAGCAGAGACTTCCTAACGAGGGGTGCGAAATCATTTTCCGATGTTGCCGCGCGAGGGGACGAACGATGGAGAATGTTTACGCGGCAAGTCACCTCCACCTCTCCTGCGGCGTCCCCCCTAGCGGGCGTCGAGCACTTGCCTGGGCTTGGACGACGAGCAGTAACCACGCAATTAGCAGCAGCGTTAGCGCCGTGCGCGCGTGCCGAAGGTGCCTCATCGACATCTCTTGGAGCGATCCTTTTTGTCGGTGGCGTTTCGCATGACAGGTGTTGAACGTTTACGATTCGAAAGTCGTTTATAGGTTTTTATGCGACATGTTACGTTGAGGTAATTGTGCCGTAATATGAGGGAAACGGCGTAATTTGAGGTGGATTCGAAGAGTAGACCTGAGATACGACATGTCTGCGTCGAAGTGTGCACTCAATCAGGCGTAAAATGAGGGTATATGTCCCCTAGCGTGCGCCGTTTGTCCTCATATTATCTCAATGTGCGGCAGGCAAGTCCGTACATGGGCCGTAAACCACCGCCAACACGAGCTTGCGAAAAGCGTCGTCAGAGAGCGCTCTCGTCGTTGCGGCGAGGGAAAGTGGCATGGCGCTCAGTGGCGCCTACTTTGCGCTGTGCTGCTCGAGTCCTGTCCTGCATGGCTGGCTGTGGTTTTGGGTGCAACGCCGCCAAGTTTGGTCACCTTGAGTTGTCTTGTTGGTCAATGTTGCTGCATGGAAAACATCAATAACATGCAGCGGTGCTGTTGCCACGCGAACCGTGCACTTGTTCAGCAAGAACCAAATCCCCGTCCAAACTGCAGTCACCCAACTGCACCGACACGTGGACGAGTCTGCAGCGCACCACTGGCGAGAAAGTGTCCCGTGTTGGGCGAGCACAGCAGTACGGAGCTGCCAGGAATGCTGGCGTCGGCGGCGCCGCACTGTCCTCCCCACAGGTTGCAGTTCCCAGCGAGTTTGTAACGAATGCCCGCCCGCGCGCAGAGTCGAGGCACCGTTCGAACGGCCGCCGATTTTCCCAATTTTCCAGCCGACTCGCGTTCAGTATCGATTTCGCAAATTTAGACTCTCGTGGGTGGGTGCGTCGGCAGTCTGCGAAAAAGGCAAAGTGCCACCGGTAGGCGGTTGCAGCGTCACACAACTCAATCGGCTTCGGAGCGCCCACGACCGCTAGAAACGAAGAAAGAAACGATGGACTCGACCTTCGCGCGGGCGCCCAAGCTGCACGACGAAGTGCCGGCGCTGCGCTGGATGTTCCCGTCGCAGTACGAGCGCGACTGGGTGCGTCTCCTGCTTGTCGTTGGCTGCAGACTCCCGTTGTTGTCCTCCTAACGTCGTTCGGATCTTTGCAGGTCATCTCATGGGAGCCGAGCTTCTGTAAGGAGTCGCTGCCGGCCGCTGTCGCGCTCTGCGCCGCCTACTGCGTGCTGTGCTTCGTCGGCCGCCGCATTATGCGCGATCTCAAGCCCTTCAACCTCAAAGTGTACGTCTGACTCTAGCTCTCTTGGCGTTTTGTATGCAGAGTGAAATTGACGCTGGATACGTTTGCTTTGTTGCAGTCCGCTGGCGCTCTGGAATTTGGGGTTGGCCACGTTCAGCGCCATTGGCGCCTCCAGGACGGTGCCCTTCCTTATTAACACCATCTACCGCCGCGGCGTGTACCACTCAGTGTGCGCGCCACCCACACCGCACTATGGTCATGGCCCCGTGGCGCTCTGGGTCATGCTCTTCATCTTCTCCAAGGTGCCGGAGCTCGTGGACACGGCCTTCATCGTGCTGCGCAAGAAGCCGCTCATCTTCCTGCACTGGTACCACCACATCACCGTGCTGCTCTTCTGCTGGCACGCGTTCGGCACGCTCTCGGCTAGGTGAGTCGGTAGTTTTTCATTGCTGTTTGAGGTGAAATGGTGCACCCATTCTGGTGGTACTCTCTGCAGTATCTTGTGCTGACTATCTCGGTGATTGCTGTGATGTCGTGTCTTTTGTGCAGCGGCCTGTACTTCGTGGCCATGAACTACTCGGTGCACGCCATCATGTACTTCTACTACTTCCTCACGGCGTGCGGCTTCCGACCACGCTGGGCACGTCTCGTGACGATCTTCCAGCTGAGCCAGATGGGCGTGGGCGTCGCCGTGTGCAGCCTCAACGTGTACTACATGAAGCAGGGCGACACGTGCAGCGTGGACCCGGACAACCTCAAGTGGGGCATCATCATGTACTCGAGCTACTTTGCGCTCTTCCTCAAGTTCTTCATCGAGCGCTACCTCCTGCGCGGTGCCAAGATGCCCACCTCCACAGCCAAGAAGATCCAGTAAGAAAGATATGCGAAAGCTAGGCCAGGATTGTACTTGAAGTAGTAGTGAGCTGCCGACGCGGATAAGCTCGACGATAATAAGCTTGATGATATCGAAACCTTGCACGAAAGACATCCTAAAAAAAACGGTTTTGCCGGCTGCGAGATCTTTGCATCGAAAACTGACGTATCACACGTCGCAGACACACCACGCTCACACCAATCGACCTCATTGAAGTTGTTTCGTACTTACCACTTACACTACGGTACAGTTCATGACGTCGCCCTCCACGTCGCCTCAAGATGGAGATGGTAATGGAGCTCCTCCCATCGTCAGGACCCCCCAATTGCCTAGTGGAGCTGAGACCGCCATGGAGGACGAGAAGAAGGACTTGCTGGCTGCCGCGGTATCTGCCCCAGAGACGCACATCAAGCTCGCAGACCCAAACGAAGACACGTACTTAGGGCGTGTGCGCAAGACCTTTTTCATGCTGGACTTTCGGACGGCTTTCACGACGGAGCACGCGCTGCAGGACGCTCGCCAACTCGTGGACGCCCATCGACGCGGCGAGGTCGTGGACGCCGCCAAGCTCGAGCACGCGCAGTACGTGACGCACGCCATCTTGCACCCGGACACGGGCAAGCCCGTGTTCACGCCGCTGCGCGCCTCCATGATCGTGCCCATGAACGTCATCATGGACGGCGCCATGCTGCTGGCCAACAGCACCAAGACCACCATCTTTGCGCAGTGGCTCAATCAGACGTACAACGCTCTGCACTACTACGCCAATCGGAACGCCTCCAATGAGGACACGGCGCAGCAGCGAGTCGTTGCGTACGTGGGCGCCACGGCCAGCTCGGTGGGCGCGTCACTGGGCATTAGACGACTGGCTGGGAGGATGACACATGCCAAGTGGGCACCCGCCGTTGCTCGGATGGGTCCGTTCGCTGCCGTGGCGGCGGCGGATCTACTCAACATGGCGGTCATGCGGCAGAGCGAGTACCTCAAGGGAGTTCACGTGTACGACGAGAACGGAGACTACGTGGGCAAGTCGAGGAGGTGCGGCGCACTGGCGGTCGCGTCGTGTGCTGCGGGTCGGATCTTCGCGGCCGCGCCGATTCTGCTGTTGCCACCGCTTGCGATCTCGAGGCTACAGAAGCACAGTAAGGTGTTTACTCGCCCATTGGTGCGAGTGCCTTTGCTGCTGGGTCTGGTGGGCTGCGCCATCCAGTTTTCCGTGCCGCTCACGTTTGGACTGTTCCGCCAAACGGCGCAACTCCACTCCAAGTATCTCGAGCCGGAGCTGCAGCACGCGACGCGTAAGAAGGATGGTCTGCCCGTTCAGGTCGTCACGTACAACAAGGGCATTTAGAGTCTGCAGATACGAGTCATAGAGACTCCATACAATACACCTCGCTGATTTTGGTCTTCATGTTGGTTCCTCCATTCGTCTTCAACAGCAACACGACATCATAACCCACTGGCCACTACCAAAATAAGTCGATGTTGCTTGCTTTTGTCCTCGACAGGGATAGTTCTTGTCGCTGACACTCACTACTGCGGCATTTGGGAGGTGGAGTCAATCGACTTTGTCCGTGGCTGGTAATGGAGGCCGAGAAGCCCAATGCTGTAGCTACAGATGAGACCAATGAAGCAGCAGAATTGTTCAACCGGCAGGTGGACCAGCAAAAGATGACCGCGATGGCAGTCCGAGTCGCACAACTACAAGATGAGGACGCCGAGTTGCGAGCTAGACACGACAAGCGGGAACAGGAGACGCACGAGTTCGTGGCCTACTTCCAGAAGGAAATCCAAACTCGAGACAAACAACTCACCAAGCTGGGCGAAGAGCTCGCAGCTGCACGACTCGGTCATGCACTCGCACTCGAACAGATGCAGCAAGCACGCGACGCGGAACGACAGCACCTCCTGCAGCAGGCAGTTGCAAAGGAAGAAGCTGCGTCAGAGCAGATTTTCTATCTGCGTGAAGAGCTTCATCAACTTGAGTTGTTCCGGGAGATGAAGGACAGCATCGCCACCAAGATGAAAGACCTTGAAACGCAGCTAACACTTGAAAGAGAACAGTCACGCGAGACGACTGGCTCACTTGAACGCAAATTCCTTGAGGAGAAAGCTCGCCTACAGAAGGAGCACGAGAAAAAGATTGAGGTCGTCAAACAACAAGCCAAAGAGGACGCGCGCAATGGACTCGATGCAGATACTCGGAAAATCGTGACCGACAACAAACGCATGGGTGAAGAGTTGCGATTCCAGCTGCAAATGACGGAGGATCTCCAGCGAGAAAAGCAGCAATTTGAAGCTCGAGCGAAGACACTGAACATGGAGCTGCAATTGCAGGTTCAGAAGGAGGCAGGGTTTGCCAAGCAAGCCCAGCGACAAGCAAGAGAGATCACCCAGTTACGCAATAGCCTTCGGGAATCCGAGCAGAAGCTTGGTGCTGGCTTAGCTGCTGCATCTTGGGATGCCCATGCTCATGCAACTCGGCATGAACGGGAATGTGAAGAACTTACGTTGGATGTCGAAGGTCTGCGCAAGCTGCTACGACTCAAGAACCGCGAGTTGCGAAATCTAAGGCGACTCGCGCAGACAATCTTGAACCAACGCACGGATGTAGAACAATTCTTCCTGGACTCGCTTGAGCATGTCAAGCATGAAATTGAACGTGAGCGCAAAGAGAAGCACCAACAGGAGGTTGAGCATTACCACCGTGAGGTCAACCACGCATACGGCATCAAGCCCAGCTTGAGATTTCCAAAGCTGACATCACCCACTGGTCCTGTACCACAGCAAACACCAATTCCTCCTGGACCAGCGCAACACTTCACTGAAAAAGTGGATCTCCGCCAACTTAGCTGGGAGGACCGCGAACGAGTTCTTCGTCTTGTGTTTGCAAAGATCAACCGCTCTCAAAGCTTTGTCGACATGCGTGATGAGATTCCACCTGAAACTGCAGAGACCCCAACGAAACACGTGCGTAGCCCGAACCAACGAGAGAAACAACAATCTACAGCAGTTTACTTCGCCACTGAGCCGCAATCTGGCCAAAGTGGGCGAGGTAAATCACCAACGGACGATTCATTGAGCATGTCACTCAGCGGGATGCCCCTTGTTCCACGTGCACCAACTCGCGCAAGCACAACTAAAGGTAGATAGATCACGTCCCGCAATCCGATTTTCCACTGTCGAGTCACTTGATGCGCCGCAGCCCTCTCTCCTTGTATAACGTCTGGGTTCAACACTAACACATCACACACATAGTTCATGAACATAGTTCATACTTAGATACCCGACGAGTAACCTGGTACTCGTTCATAGTAGTAGTTGCTGTTGCTTGCGTCGCTATTGTAACTATCTGAAAAGTGGCGTGGCGATGGAACTGGTCCATCATCCGAATCATAGCGGAGAGGATCTTGAAAAAGGTCACCTCCATGAGTCCACCGCGGGCGCTCTCGCTCAAAGCCTCCGACTGATCCTTCTGTACGAGTTCCATAGCTGCAGGCACTAGCACCAAGCGGACTTGCCGCCAGTAACTTGCCCTCACCCGTGTTGATAATGTGAAAAATACCGTAGTCAGGTAATTTTTGTGATGCTGGTCCATGCCTTGGAGCTGCGTGAACGGCACCAAACCCAGTTCGATCGTTAAATAACAGCCAGCATCAATTAACAAAGCAATGCCCCTGAAAGTGCTCACCACCCACGCCACCAGCCTTCGATGAAACTAAGCAAAGTAGCAATATTGTCGGCAGGAACTCCCAAAAGCAGAAGAACACAAAGTAGGCAACCGTCGTCACACGACCGTTCATATCCAGGTTGTTCCAGATGCTCAGGAACCAGCTCTGAGACGTTGCTAGATCTCTTGTCCCGCGTGTGAAGAAAATGAGGCACAGAAGCGAATTTATCACGGCTAAGCTCTGCTCAACGAACAACATATCTGTCAGAGTACATTTCTGCAACAACTCTTGCTGTGTGCGTACCCGTGGTCTTGAGATCAACAGTCTCCTTCGCTTCCAGCTTTCAACCTGTTGTTAAAAGTCCCATACCACCGGTTTTCATCAGATTCTCTCCGGGTCCACCAGTTCTCCTACCAAATCCTCCACGTACATTGGCCATTTTCCACCCGAAGAACCCAAACAGCACACTGAGCAGGAAAAAGCAAAATGCCGAGTACTTGAGCTGCACACTCACGTCTGAGACTCTGGAAAACTCCTGGTCGTACTCGTCTCCCCTTCTCGTAGCCTTAGAAATATCATTGCTCGAGTTAAAGGCCCACACCACCGTGAAAGTCGTCATGGTCATGGTGAGCAAAAGGTAGAGCGGCAGACAGACGTTGCGCCACCTGGAGCGCCACTCTGGGCCCGTGAGCACCTGGATGTAGAATAGAATCAGCAGCGAGAAATTGGCGAACTGGATGGGCGTGGGCGACCAGTAGAGCAGGTAGAGCGTGAGGTAGCGCATGCTCGACTGGGTCGACATGAGGATCCAGTAAGCGGCGCGTACGCCCGTCCAGAGCAAGCACAGCACGTAGAATCCAGTGGACCAAGCCAACAACTTGTTCTTGTTACGTAGCGCCACCAGCAGTCGCGTGAGCAGGAACAGAGCCAGCAGAAGACACATTCCAGTCAATAGCAGCGTGTAAACTGTCGGTTCATACGTGCTGCTGCTGTTCTCAGCGGCGCTGGAGATCATGACGAGTGTGGGTCAGATGCACACGAACGTGGAGCAGCAGTTGGGACTTCCAGAGCGGCTCGTAGAGGCGAATGGAGCGGCACAGACGGCCACGCGAGACGCCAAGGCGGCGAGGCGACGTCTTGCGCTGCTTCGATTCAGAATGGCAAATCCAACCTGATTAGTGGGCTGTTGACAGGTGTGGTACAGTGTACCGATGTGGATGTAGCCATGTGACGAGGCGGAGATACATGATGGAGTTTATTACTGTAGTTACTGTGGCTCGCAACTTTTTTGGTTGTGCTTCAGCGTGTATAGAATGTGTAGCTGGAGAACTACTTGCGGTTGTAGTTAAGCTGTCGCACGGCGTCCAGCAGAGGGCGCAATCGTTTGCGAGTATCGAGATCTTCGGTTGCCTCTTCGAGATAGTCGTCTGCAGAGGGAACGTTAGATTGGGTTTTAATCGAGGAATGTTAGTACAAACGACGCACCGTAAAAGGAAACGAGAGCGGACTCAGCTTCGGGCGAGTCCACGTAGTAATCGTCGTGCGAGTCGAAGTCTTCTGTACTGCAGATGAGAGCAAGCACTTCGGCGCCAATTGCCACATCGGCGGACTGTCCAGGGGGCAGTAGAAGACAAATATTAGTACGACGAATGCCTTTAAGACAACCAACTAATTGGACACGTACGTTCAAGAGGTTGACATGTGCGCTCAAATGCATTGCCAGCAAGGGAAAAATGCGCTTCTCCGCAAACAGCGGCATGACTCTGCGATGAGCACGCCAACACAACGCAGGATGTCAGGACGGCAGCTGTTGCCGATATGCGAATTACTGAAACGCACCGTGATTCATCAATCGAGTCCAACTGTCTGCACAATCCTAGCAAGAAATGAATGACAGTGACTTCTTGGCAGTTGTCCATTTTCTTGTTAGGTAGATACTGCACGCATACAATAGCAACATGTTAGCCTCACTGTCCCAGTACCACAGAAAAGAGAGCCAACAAGGGCATACGTACGTCGGGGCGCTCGAGGCAATAGACTAAAATATCGTGGATGTACTCGATGAGAAGCGGGAGATCAGTAGTCTGAATTGCGTCACCAGTCGTTAGCTTCAACTGCAACTAGCACGACCAAAACAGCAGTTTGGTTGCCTACCTGCACTGCTTCCGCATGAAGCCACGCGTTTTTCAGAGTTAGTCCCATGCCGTGCTCGAATTTCTCCAGGGTCGCCATTGTTTCTGTCTGCGCGCGTGTGACAACATATCAATACCAGTTACCACTACCCAATGCGCAGCTTGGGGCAAATCGAACCAACCTTCACAGGTCCGCGCTCGACCATACGCTTGAGGTAATTGTTGTAGTCCACGAGATTGCGCAGGCACCTACATCAACCATCACCGTCAGCACTTCTTCCTCACTCTGTCCAAGCTGTACAAGCGAACACCTACAGATTGAGTTTGCCGTCCTCAAGTAGGTACCTGTAGCAGAATAAAACAAAATGCATCGACACACGCAATAAATACTCGTTCGTCTGTTAGCAAACCACGCTACTATGTCTGCTGCCCACCTCAGTGCGATCTCCTCGCACTCCCACAGCGTGGCGTCGTGTTTCTTGGGCAATTGCCGCTCCATCTCGGTGATGTGGCCGATGCGGCCGATCTGCTCCGCCATCTGGATCCAGTCGTCCGACAGCACTGGGTAGTCGGCCATGAAGCGCACATGGTTGCGCAGGTCGGCTGTGAGCTTGGCCGAGAGCTCCTCGAAGCTGTCGGTGGCCTCTCGCTTGGGCACGTAGTGGTGTTTCCTGGAGCTGGACATGGTCGGTGACACCGTGGTGGTCTGCTGTCTCGTCGGGTGGTTTCTCCCCAAATGGGCAGCGGAGCGAGTGGCCTGCGCTCTGGTGACCTCGCCGCATTTAGTTCGCGTCGCTTCAAGATCTATTCTCAGAGGCTGCGTCCATCTTCAAGCGCGCAGTGATTGGTCGAGAGCGGCACCGAACCTGTCAAACCCAATACATATAACTTCTAGACAGTCTATCTGTAGGTTGCAACCTGTATCTCCGCTCTCGCTCTCTCAACGTCAATCTACAGCTGTAGCTTCTGTCGGATTGGCTAGTCATATGCATTCTCACAGGTTCAAAAGCCAGAAGGCTGGGGGGGAATCGGTGCCTCAGTCAACGTTCCCCACCAAAGAACCCCAGCCACTTAGTATGGACTCGCGCGGGGAGATGAAGGCGCTGGACGCGCAGATCGAGCGCCTGCGCCGCGCCGAGAACCTGACGGAGACGGAGATCTACGAGCTGTGCCAGAAGGCCAAGGAGATCCTGGCCAACGAGTCCAACGTGCAGCCCGTGCGCTGCCCCGTGACGGTCTGTGGCGACATCCACGGACAGTTCTACGACCTGCTGGAGCTTTTCCGGATAGGCGGCGCCTGTCCTGACACCAACTACCTGTTCATGGGGGACTACGTGGACCGCGGGTACTACTCGCTCGAGAGCGTGGCGCTCCTGGTGGCGCTCAAAGTGCGTCATCGCGAACGCATCACCATCTTGCGTGGCAACCACGAGAGTCGCCAGATTACGCAGGTCTACGGCTTCTACGACGAGTGTCTGCGTAAGTACGGAAACGCCAACGTGTGGAAGTACTTCACGGACCTGTTCGACCACTTGCCCATGACGGCGCTCATCGAGAATCGCGTCTTCTGCATGCACGGCGGTCTGTCGCCCTCCATCGACACGTTGGACCACGCGCGCGCACTGGACCGCGTGCAGGAGGTCCCCCACGAAGGCCCAATGTGCGACTTGGTGTGGTCCGACCCGGACGACCGCTGCGGATGGGGCATCTCGCCCCGCGGCGCCGGCTACACGTTCGGCCAGGACATCACGGAGCAGTTCAAGCGCAGCAACGGACTCACGTTCATCGCGCGCGCCCACCAGCTCGTGATGGAAGGATACCAGTGGACCCACAACCGCGGCGTGGTCACGATCTTCAGTGCCCCCAACTACTGCTACCGCTGCGGCAACCAGGCCGCGCTCATGGAGATCGACGAGGTCATGGCCGACCGCAACGGAGACAAGGTGTACGAGACGTGCAAGTTCATCCAGTTCGACCCGGCTCCGCGCGACAGCAACTTCAACGAGAAGAAGCGCACGCCCGACTACTTTTTGTAGATGGACGAGTAGCGCAGCACAGGTGTGGATACGTAGCGATACAAAAAGCGGAGAAGAAGGAGGCGCCACGGACGAGGAGGCTCTCGTGAAGCGACCGAGACGTCTATCGAGAAAGAGACAAGTGAAGTTGGTAGGTAGGTAGGTTGGTGGTCGACCTGAGGACAAGAGGCTGAGAAGGGAGTTGCGAGGGCTATGACTGGTGTCGTTCGGTTGACGTGGTGTATTTCCCTGCTTCTCACTCAGGCCTTTTTTGCTTACAAGGTGGGGCATGACGGTATTCTTCATATATGCACGATTTAGTTGAGTGTTGGGATGGGTTGTTGCAGATTTCTTGTGCGTGCCTGTTGTGCTGGTTCAGGCCCCTCAAAGCAACGTGAGGAACTGCTGCAGTTGCTTCTTGAGCTCCAGTGAGTCGCTGTGCGAGGGGTTCGTAGTGAGCGCGCGGTTGACCTTGGTGAACGAGTCGTGGAAGTCGCCAACCTTGTACGCGAGTAGCGCTGCTCGACGATGAAGCACACAATCAAAACGTCAGACCTTACATGCCAGGAACAAGGGGAGACCGAGACCCAACCGGACGTACCGCGGTTGTAGCTGGGCTCAAACATGAAATCTGCCAGCGTCTCGGAGAGCTGGAAGTTGGAGCGGGCTTGGTCGAGATTCCCCTTACGCAGCTCAAGCACACCAAGATTGTTGTAAGACTCGGCATGGTTGCTGTCCACAGACACAGCGATCTTGAAAGCCTGGTAGGCAAGACCGAGGTCGCCGATACCGATTGCGACCTGGCCGATGTTATACCAGACGTCAGCCATGCAGTCATCCGACGCGAGCGCTAGTGCACGGTCGAAACACGATAGCGTCATGTCATACTGCGACGCGTAGAAGCAGCAGAGCCCGATGTTGCACCACATCTCGGCCGTGTTCACATCCATCTGAAGCAACCGACGGTAGTAGCGTAGGGCTACCTCTGGGTGATCGGTGTAGAAGTAATTCGAGGCGAGGCAAGCAATCGCTTCGACGTTTGATGCGTCCAGCTGAAGCACCTCCTTGTACACGCTGACACTCTTCTCCACGTCGTTTAGCATGTCGTGCACGCGCGCAATGCTGACAAGGAGTTGCGTATCGCTGGGGAACTTGGTCTTTCCCTTCTCATACCTGGCTAACGCAGTGTTGGGCTGATCTAATCGCAGATACACCTTCCCCAGCTCCAAGAAGGTGATCACCATGTCCTGGTTGCGCAGCGACGACTCGAACTGCTTCTCCGCGTCACGGAACAGCCCTAGCTGGTAGTAGCACTTGCCAAGTCTCGCTTTCCACCACCAGTCTTTATAATCCGCTGCCACCGTCGCCTCGGCAGCAAGCTCAAGCGCCTTCCTTGGATTGTGCTCGCAGTAAAGCAGATAGTCCACGAGCGCCTTGGCGATAGCTGGTCGCTTCGCGTACCTCTTGAAGTCGAGACGGTTGACATCGATGAACACCCCAGAGTCCGACGCCTGCATTGACGCCGTCCCCAGTCTCACCTGTCGTCCAAGTGTCGTAGCCGGACGAGAGGTGCCCGGTCGATTGCCCTGCAGCGCTCGATCCACCGACATGCTGCCCGTCCCCGGGCGCGAGCTCGTCCCTGGTCGGGCAAAGCCACTCAGCGGCCGACCGGTAGCTGTCATGGGCCGCAGACTCGGATCGCCAGTTCCTGCTCTAGAGTTCGGTCGATTGAGGGAAGTGCCAGGCCGTGGCATGGAGGCCATTACGTTGTCGTCCATGAGCAGATCAGCCGCGCCGTCCTCTTCGAGCTCCGAGTCGTCAATGAAGTTCTGCATGGTCATGGCCTTGGTCTTAGTGACCCAGGCCGCCTGGTCGTACGGGTTCTGGGCCAGAATGTCCGAGCAAATGTCGATGCAATCCGCGAATCTCCGCTGGCGAGAGCGCAGCAGCGCCATGTAGAACGGGTCCACCTGGTCCAGCGCATCGAAGTCCGTCATGGTCATAAGAGGATCTCTTCCTGGTTCGCGTCGTTTCGAGCCGTCTGAAGTAGCACACAGTTAAGTAACCTACTTAAGGATCACTTCTCAACCGTCCGTTACTCAAAGAGACGCAGAGAAGACGCAAAGTATCATCAAGAGCTC
>AUWJ02009836.1:0-10176 GCA_000468175.2 Phytophthora cryptogea
CAAGTTGCACTACTAAAAAAGCAAGTGGAGAAGCTGGAGCAGGACCTCGCCCATGCTAACGCAACAACCACAGACCTTCGAGAATTATTCCGGAACGAAGAGAAGGAAAACCTGGACTGTGATGTGAGGAAGTCTGTTCGAGTTACGCTTGAGGGCGCGCTGTGCTCTGAAGTATCAGCGAGCACAGCTCTTGAACATGAGCTACAAACTGTGGGTAAATTGAAAAAGGACATCACTCGATTGAATTTGATGCTGACATCTTGCACAGAATGTGGGGTGACTGGCGATATGGTGGAGCAGTTCACAACGCGCTTTGCTGTCTCTCCTCAAGGTACGACGTAAGAACATGGCTGTTTTTTGCGTATGCAACTCACTTTTGGTATCGTTCATTTAGTTGACGTGGCTACAGGAAAAAAACAGCGCGATTTCACCGCTAGCAAGATGAGGCGACTTGATGCGATCCGAGGAGCAGAGCTCATGCGTGATTTTGATGAATTCGCCGTCATCCGAGATGATTTGTGGCATGAGTGTGGAGGGATCAAGGGCGACAATATCGATCAAAAATATTTTCAAGCTCTGTGCCACAAGATTCGAAACACTGTGGGCTACTTAGAAAGGGAAATTATGGAGTAGTCATCATTAGTAGTACTTGCATGTACTAGTATAAATGGCAGTAATTTCTGGTGAACTCTCAAAATGATGTGACCTACGTATTGGCTGAAAGATCTCGTGCGCGAAGAGGCCTCGACAGAGGAATCGAGCCGCGCTACTGTTTATCATTACATGTTGAAGGTCAACAACCAATCAGAGCTCGCCATTCCAGCCCCAGCCAAATCTCCAAGTCATTCTTCAACAAGACCGCTAGGGCCCAGATCAAAACCTTCTTCCCACTCTATGGAGCAGCGTTGGGGCTTCGTCGCCTCGTGGTGCGCTGCTCTGTAGGGCCACATTGAGTTGGACATCCTCGAACGTAAAAAGAGCATCTGCAAGTGACGTTACCCCGTCGAGACGACGTTGAAGGGGAAAATACCCCAACTAACAGTACTCTCTTTCTTTCCCCCTGAGGAAAAATTCCAATTGAAATGTCAGAAAACACGGGAAGCGCTGGCTGTGCTGGCTGCTGTGGCTCATGTGGACGACAAGGGTGGAAATATCTTCTCATGGAACATTGTGGAGTGAAGATGAGGGAGGAAGGCGACGAGACTCGAGATAAGAAACTTCCTCCCAAGTTTCTTCTCTTTATGGAACTGGGAGGGGATCATATTAAAGAGGAGAAGTTCGATCTGGTCACTTTCTGTGGAATTCAACAGAGAGCAAACTGTAGTTTGGAGTATCTCGACACGTTACAGAAGATCGCAGCGTTAGATACCGAGTTGATGTCAAAGAAGAAGGGGTGGAGGTGGTGATTCCTGTGAGACTTCATGCTTCACGTTGCATGGACAAGTCGGGCTCTCATTTGGCGGCAACACTGGCAGAAATTGCCAAGGAGGAGAAAATGGTGAAGGAAGAGTGGGGTGTGTACGAAAAGAGTAAAAAGAAGAATGTAAAGGTGAAGAAGGGTTCGATACGGTGCACGTTTGTGCTGGAGCCAATGATTGTGGATATCAGTGGCTGTACAAGTTGTGACGAAACATCACTCGCGGTGGAGAAGTTGGTACACGAGAATGCTCGCGCATTTGAAGTATCTCTGGCATTCCAGGATAATCCTGAAAACGGAACAGCAATGCAACAGAAGCAGACGTTCATCCGGCTTACGTCCAATCTATTTGACAGCACATGCAGACTGATCGAATTTCCATCCGTGAACTATGTTCCGCGGGTAAAGATTCAGTCTGACAAGGCAACTCCATTCCAGTTTGGAATGGTGCATCTGTGCTGTGAGATTAAGCTCGATGTACTTGACATGGCAGCACTGTTCTCAGCCCTGGTGGTTACCCAGACAGCACGAAGTGTAGCGATCCGCGTCTACTCGAAGTTTTACGGTGAGGCTGCTGGCATTACGTTTTGGAAGTGTTTTGCCTATGCATTCTTTTCCAAAAGGGCACGACTTCTCTCATCTGTTGAATCCTTCGTTTTG
Source organism: Phytophthora cryptogea (assembly GCA_000468175.2). Lineage (NCBI taxonomy): Eukaryota > Oomycota > Peronosporomycetes > Peronosporales > Peronosporaceae > Phytophthora > Phytophthora cryptogea. The sequence goes on from AUWJ02009836.1 coordinate 2,078, forward strand.
ACGGACGTGGGATTAGTATCGAAAGAGGAGGCGGACGCTTTCACGGGCTATCATGGCATCAGACCATCCTGAATCAGATCTGTTTGGGTTGCCTCCAGGGAGATCCATGGACAGAGATGCGTCTTTGAAAGCCTACCCTCGAAATAGATGGCGTTCGGGTGTTGGCGGGAACTTTGTCAATGCCTCTCGCTCTCTAAAACTTGACGTTCCAATCCGGTTCGTGAGAACGTTTAGCGACAATGGAAAAAGCGTCTGGGTGAATGTCCTTGTTCTTGGACTTGGTCACTGTCAGGTTCAGCGTGGCGATTTGATTTTTGTCCAAGACACCGATGGAGTGGGTACTATCACAGAGCTCACCTCCTTCACAATTCGGTTTCATGGCTTCATGATGATTTTTAAAGACCATCTGCAACTGGTTTTAAAAAGTATTGGCTTGACATTGAAGTTCCTCAAGAGTGTGTGTCCGAGATATGACTTTGACAACAACGAAATTCTTCAATATTGCCCAAACTTGCAAAGAATGGAGCGTTGGACAGGGCGTGTAAACGTTTGCTTCGACTTCACCGAACTACAAAAAAGAAACCATCCACTATCAGCGTTGCGGGTAGATGGTTGGAATATTGGGGAGCATGCGAATGATCTCCGTGATATCTCCAACCCGCTTATTGACTCTGTTCGCCGACTGCAACTTCGCCGGTTGAGTCCAACAGACTTTTGGAATTGTCGGATACGACCCAAGCATCAAGGGTGAAATCGAAGCGTTCCTGAAATGCTGGATGTGAACAAAAGCGTGGAGCATCTCGTGATATGTTTGTCGACACCATACCACCTGCTTTCAAAGAACATCATATGGAACTGCTTGATCGAGCAGTCGAACTGCCAAGCAAGAGCAAGGTTGCATTCGTCAGTGTTGCTGGATACTACCACAACAAAAGCACCCCAGAAACAAAACGGCAGGAACGCGGCGCTTTCAGCAGCTTCAACGCAACACATGTACTGGACCAAGAAATGTTGGCAAGAATATTTTCGTTTGCGACTTCGTTTGCTGAACGTGAAGTGTATGTGGTATTGATACATGATGGGGTGCCTGTTGGGATGTACGACGACGAGGAGGGTGAAGATGAGGCGTATTAGCATGGAAAGGTGGACTTTGTATTAGGTGAGACAGTGGTGAGTCGGGCATCGTTTTGATTTCGCTTGAATTATTTTGCTTTCAGTGTGTATTTCTTCTTCGATTGAGTTTACGTTTGATCTTTGTGAAGGCAATGGTATCGTTTTCTTCAAGTAATGCTCTTTTTTCTTGGAGAGAGCACGTAGCTTCTCTATAATGCTAAAACCTTTGCTGGTACAGTACCAGTGGTACTTAGTACTAATGATGCTTCGAGAGAGATTTGCTTGTTCTTGTTAACTAAAAAACTGGTTCTTGTCCACAACAGGACCAAACTACGTGAAGTTAAACCCGGCCCACAAAACTCTCGAGCTTGCTGATCACGTCTTCTGTTGTCAAGGAGTTGATTTTAGCTCAATCCGGTCTTGTGCCCCAACCGGTCATCAGCATTCTTACGCTGGCCATATCTGGTGCAGGTTCCCTAAGTTTTAACAGGTTGGAGGTCTTCTTGAACAGCGTCGCCACTTTGAAGGAGCTAAACGCTCTTATCTCCCTTGTTGTCAATCAGCATCGGTTTATTGTGAGTAGGTGGCTTCTGTCCCTTGATATCACAGTGTGAGATAGTAGATTTATCTCTCAATTGCTAAATCATGTATATATGGGCTGGAACGTTGTTGTTAGGCAACCGTGGTTGCGAACAGATATCGTCGAGCATTGCACGGCAATTGCGGATGGCTGCTGGCATTGTCAAAGCTGCCTACCATGCAGCCCTTAACAAGCACCAGGATAATTCAGTGCTCTGTCCTGTCCTGTGCCAGTATAACAAAATTCCGAGATGAAACAAACTTGTCCATACTTTCGAATTGTATTTTGAGAACCAAAATATTACCAAGAATACTTGACAAAGATTCTTGTGACTTTGGTTTTTAGATCCCGAACCTCGTAGCCATCTTCCACCAATAAGTATCATTCTTGCGAGCCATATAAACTTTTCGTATCTTGCGGGTGAGAGTCTGCCCTTGAGGCTCTCAACCGCCTGTCTTAGGGCAATCGGGTCAACATTCGTGTTGTAAAGCACATCGTCGCCTGTGTTCGCCCTAAGAAGATTCACGAGGCGTTCGTTCTTGAAAAAAGTAACCCTTCACAGAGTTAAAGGTGCTGATTTTCTGAATACCGAAAGCTCGTTCTTCATTGGCACCGTCGTCGAGGTCGTCATCGTTTCTCTTTCGAAGGAATCGATGTCCGTTGCTCTGCATCTGAGGAGCAGGGTTCCAAGATTCGTCGGCGGCCACATCGGTCAGCTTGGCCGTGCTACCGATAGTGGCCTCGCTTGTAGCGAAGAGGGCGACAGCACTAGAAGAATGATGAGCACGCGCATGACTGGACTTTGGAGTTGACGAAGCGAGACAAAAAGCAGAATGAGTCGTATCAACCAAATTCTGAAAGCAGCAAGTTGTAGGAACTGTATACTCGTGTACATGTATGCACGTGTTCACAGGAGCACATCGTGGATTTTCGCTCGCAAGATTGTTTATTCCTCGACGTGGGAACCGGCTTCATTGTCTAAACACATCATGTACAACCAAGTTCACAAGAGAGCACTGTACAGCCGTGTACGCAGGCTGGGCGATGTGAGCGTCAATTTCGGAAGGATATTCGAGCGCAAGGTACTGTACCGGGTACTCTTGCCCTTTACTCGAGTCTTTATTTGCATTGCCTCGCGGCTCATGACGTCAAGAGGTCTTCGCACGATTCGCCGATGGATTGCTTTTGTTCTGCAAATACTTGATGCGCACTGAGACTCACTGTTGTTGCAAGTGATTGTTATTCAAGGATAATCAAAGCTGTGCGTCACGCACGCACAGTGTGATGATGGATGCGTTCTTCTGGACACCAAGTCGGTGTGCCATCTCTCAGAAAATCGGTTTCCTCTGGTACGAAAGTCTCCATAATGTACTTCAATTCGTGTATTCGTAGGACAAGTAAAGTTGACTAGGTCCTGCCAAGAGCGCTCCAAGATGGCATCACCTCTGGCGAATCTCGAATTCAGTAAAAAGCGACAAACCAAAACACAAAAAATCATGTTGACTGTTTATCACCTGTAATCATATTACATGTATAGGGTGTCACGGTGGTCCTGCCAAGTTCAAGCTCCACTTAACTCAAATCCTCACGGTTATCAGCTTGCTCAGGAGTTCGGGGTCTTTCTGAACAGTAATACCGATTTGAAGACTCTAAACGCTCTTAGAGGCCCCAGCATCAGTTTGCTGGGCTTGATATGGCCGTCGAGTTACCACCCAAATGATATTTGCTGGCTAAAACATTCCAGGTTGACCAACAAGAGAAGTAGGAAAGGGGGTGCGTATGTCCTTGACCAGAATAGTGTTGATGCGACGCGCGAAGCTGTCTCCGTACAACCACCGTCATAGAAAAAAACCTTAGCTACTGACACGGAGCATGCCCAAAATTGCTTACAGTGTTGTCATTTTATTTCGCCAGGTTACATAGGCTTCCGATAACCTGGGGTCATTACCCTTCTTGTCGACCAGTATAACCGTGCTAGCAGATCGGTAAATGCGTTTTAGTTCGAGAGTTCTAGCAGGTACCAACGAGCAGTATCGTGATGCAACACCATACATGTACATGGTGGCACGGCTCCAACCATTAACCGCGGAAACAGACCCGACGCGGCACCATGCAAGCGGCGTAAGCAAAAATCAGTGACAGTACATCCTGCTTGAAATACCATGGTCGACGGCCACCTCTTGAAGCCGTGCAAGTCTTCTTGGCATTGGAAGTCATTACTGACTGCTGATCCAGCACGCTCAGGACTGCAATCTTGGTTTCCATGTCGAGGCCTGCGCTGATCAGCTCGTGGTGGTAATTTCTGAAACTGCTAAGGTAGCGCTGATGCTCACTCGACACCTGCACGTCAAGGTACTCAAGAGATTTATTCACGCTGAGCATCTGGAGCAGACCGTCCAAAGCTCTCGTAACCTCATCGGGTTCATAACTGCGGGTGTCGGATTCACCCGCAACCGTTAGGCGGATCTTTAGTTGACGAACACACTTGACAAGAGGATTGTTCGTATCGCTCAGGGTTCTAGCAATGTTCTCAACGTTCTCCCAGTTGATAGGTAGCGTGGAGACTGGCGAGTTGCGTACGTGATATTGGTCTAGGTTGAGCTGCAAATTTTCAACCAAGCCGCTCTTGAGCGACAAGTGCTGGAGATTCGGGCAGCAACGAATAATCACACTCACATCCACCACGTTACCAGGATTTTCAATCGTCAAGTACTTGAGCGACGAGCCAACAGCTGCTAATAGCCGTGGGAGCCCATCGGTGCACGCTCCTTCATAGAGTTGGAGAGTCAGTGAGGTCAGGCTTGGACCATACTCATTTCTATCCCGAACAGGCTGAAGTACCAGATCACTTCGACGAACTAAGCACCTGCCAAAGCCAGGGACCAATACATTCACCCACTCGCTCCGTCCATCATCACTGAAAGTACGCAGCACAAATCGGCACGATGTAAACGTCACACTGTGCGGCTCGCCTCCATCGTGAACATCGTACTGGACCTGAGCGCCGGCTTTTAGCGTTGCATCGCTGTTATCAATCAGGCCGCGCGGGCAACCATATAGCAGTTCCTCAGGGCGATCTGAGTCCAAGATCGCCAAAAACGCTTCCACATCGGCAATGGTTAGGCTTCCAATAGCACTCAACTCAAGCGATTGCACCGCTGAGTATGTTTGCGCTCGCTTCGAGAAACAACCGTACGCGAGCCACTTCCACCAAGCCTGAATTTTCGTCTGGTCCTGATAGTAGCTGGAGTACATCCACAACGACAACTTTTGAGTGGTTTGGTTAAGAACCAGCGCCGAAAAGAGCGCCTCCATCTCCTTATCTCCAAACGCCATCTGCGGGTGCAGTACGAGCGAACCCAGCTGAAGCGGCTTCGATCGGTCATTGTTCACCACGTATTTCGTGTTCGATTGCTCCGGATCGCGTCGTGTGGCGTCAAACGCTGCGATCATGAGCTGTCGAAACCCAATAATCGAGTCGGGGTCGTGCTGCGCCGCTTCCGTCGCCACTTGCACAGACAACACTGAGAACCATACATCATTAAACAGCAGTCTCTCCACAATCTCCGCCGTCTTCTTCACGCTCTGAACATTCTGGATATCTGCGACCATGGGTTCCACCACAAATCTGCACCTGATGGTCCCTTTCTCCACTTGAGCCGTCTCGGGTTGTCCACTAAACGCCGTCCACTGTTCTCGAAGCGTCTTCTCCGCGCGAGCCACGCCACTCAATCCCTTGAGCAGTTTCTTGTCGAAATCTTCCGCTTGGAAGTCCAAATTTCCTCGGTCGTATAGGACACGGAGCGGCACCAAAATCTCTCGTCCTTCCTCCAAATTTCCTGCTCTCTCGGCTACCATCTTCATGGCCTCCAGAAATTCGTCCCCAGGGTTCTCCACCTGTTTCACATCACAAAATTTCACCAAATCCACGCGTGGAGTGTCAAATTTCAGCACAAAAGCCGCAGGAACCTCCAGCGCGAAATTCTCCTCGCCCTCTCGCCACCAATTGACTTGGCAATGCACTTCCAGCAGGTATTTCCATGCCGTGTGGTCCACATGAGCCACAGCAGCCAATAGCAAGAGAGCGTGGCGGATTTTCACGAGTTCTTCCTGGTAATTGGCTTCTTCTTGGTGCTGCAATGGCCGTAAAGTGTGCGAACGGTTAGGGAGCGCCACTTGCAACGCCACGTTCCTGCTCTCCCATTGGCTGTCGTCGTCCCGTCCACTGCCTTGACACTGCAGCCCCATGTAGAAGATTTTGTGCGCCAGGGGGCGACACCACGGGCCCAGGAAGCCCCAGCGCTGCTCATGGGGACTCGTGGCCGCCATCGTGTGGTCTTGAGGATGCTTTTTACCAACTGATTACGAGGAGTCAACGGCGCAGACTTTTAGCCAATAGGAGAGAGAGGATGCCATTCGATTTGACAGGTGAGAATGATGGTTCAGCTTCAAGGGAGAGTGCACGTCCTGCAACTGATGAAGGTGTAAATGTACTGTTCTGCCGTTGAGAAAGAGCGAGTGTTTGCCGTCTAGGGTGCTGGGAGGTGGAGAAGAGAGGAGAATGTGGTGAACAGGGTGTTTGTGTGTGTGTGTGTGGGGGGGGGGGTTGAAGGCCGAAGTTGGTACTGGCTCTTTGGGCTTGGGATTTGCAGTTCCTGTTCTTGGATGCTCGATTGAAAACCCGTGTGCTGCAGCCCCTGGCAGGCAGCGACTACATCTCGTCTGAAAAGAAGTTATTCGAAGGAGCTAATCACGCTTGGTCGATGGTCAAGGAGCTACGGGGTATACAAAATGTGACATACTGTTCTTCATCCTTGAAATACTTCAAATTCTACAAGTACTCGTAGAGTTGCGCTTATCTCGACGAGTCCATGGTCCTATATTACTTCCAAACTTTGTCGAATTACTAGGTACACACCAGTCCACTGCTCCATGGACGGCGACAGCATTGGCTCTTAGAAATGCTATACTGGGAAGAATTTTCATTCATAAAGCTGGTAATTGTAGAGTAATTCGTCTTATTGAACGAACGCCAAGTATGCAGGTGAACAATCCAAGTAACATATACTACGGAGTGCTACGTGGTAGTTTCGACAAATGCTTTCGAAAGATAAAAAATTTGTATTTTGTGGACCAGGACCTTCCAAAGACTATTGTAGTGACTTTCCCGTTTGTTGCTTTTTTCCGTACAGCCTAGCCACTTGCCACCAATAGTTGTACTAGTCGTCAGCCATCAGAGCAAACTTTTCGTAATCTGCAGCTGAGAGCTTGCCCTTGAGTTTCTCCACAGCATTTTTGAGAGACGTCGGGTTAATATTCGTTTTGAGAAGCACATCGTCCGCCGTGTTGGCCTTCAGAAGGTTCACGAGGCGATGGTTCTTGCTGAACAAGCCCTTGACAGTGCTACCGATTTTTTTTAGTATCGATACCGTTACCTAGTTCTTCGCTGTCACCGTCGTCGAACTCGTCATCTTTGCTCTTTCGAAGTAAATGCTGACCGTTGCTCTTCATCTGGAGAGCAGGAATCGACTCGAAGGCATCCACATTCGTCAACTTGGCCGTGGATCCGACAGTAGCATCAGTTGTACTTGTAGCGAAGAGGGTGGCGACGAATACTAGAAGAGCGATGAACACGCGCATGACTGGAACGACTGACTTTTGGAGTTGGCAAAGCGAGGCAAATAGCAGAATGGGTAGTAGCCACCGTGGCCGGACGAGATTTGAAAACAGCAATGACGCTCTCATCCTCCAGATGTTGGCGATGCACGTGTCCACAAGGGTTGATGTCGTTAGCTTGGAGGAGCAGATCGTGCATTCGCTCTCGAAACAAATGCATGGGCGAGTGAACCGGCTTCATTGCCTGCCCGTCTTGAAATGGTAAACTACGGGTTACGAAGACGTACCTGGGCAGCATTGAACAGAGCTTACGATCTAAACGCAGGTTGCAGTGATGCGGATTTTTTTTTCAAAATGGATATTCAAGCTCAAGAACATGTACTCTTATTAAGAGTACATGTTTGCGACCTCTGACTCTTATGCAGAACTTCAGTTTTTAGCTGCATTGCTGTCGCGGCGTGTTGTACATGACATCAGTAGGTCTGTTCGCACGAAGAGCAGATGGATTGCTTTTGTACTGCAGTTGCGAGATTTGCACTGTTGAGTGGGCTTACTCAACCACAGGTGATTTTCATTCGAGGCTTATTCATTGCTGTTTTCAAATCTCGTCCGGCCACGGGGGCTACTACCCATTCTGCTATTTGCCTCGCTTAGCCAACTCCAAAAGTGTAACGGGGTCCCACGAGAGTGACCAGTCACTAAGTGGAGGTCCTGTGGTGTGTCCACACCACAGGCAGGTCACCCGCCTCATGGCTACATGGCCTCTAAACCAACCAATAGGATAACATCT
>KV738994.1:514-22388 GCA_000468175.2 Phytophthora cryptogea
CTCGAACGACTGGATGTTGGAGAACATTGGTGTTGGTTGGTTGACAAAAACATACAATGTATTAAACGATATTTTGTATTATACTGAAAATTAAAAAAGACAATAATAAATTATTCCGTCAATATAATACCAATGTTATTGATATTATACTATTATGTGCATGCCCTGCTGCATGCGTACGTCGCAAGTGACGACGGACCTTGTGTCTGCAAAAGGCGACGTCGGCGCTTTGACGTCGGGTATCTCGCTAACCTACTCGCTCATATTAACTTCGGTGGTGCAGTGGGTTATGCGCTCTGTCGATCGCACAGACAACGCTATAACGCTATGACGAGCGTGGAGCGTCTCCTGCATTTCCGAGAAATCGAGGCAGAAGACGACAATGGCAAGACCATTCCTGAAACCCTACAACAAGAACCGGGCAAGGTATCATCCTGGCCAACTCGAGGCACCATTCGGTTTGAAGGACTCTGTCTCCGATACCGACCCGAACCCCCGCTCCTGCTCAAAGGTGTCGACATGGATGTAGCTGCCGGAGAAAAAGTCGGTATCTGTGGACGCGCCGGCAAGAGCTCGCTCATGGTCGCGCTCTTCCGCATCTGCGACTTCGACAGCGGACGTGTGCTCATCGACGACGTCGACATCTCAACCATCAACCTGCGCGAACTGCGCCGCAGCCTCGCCATCATCCCGCAGGACCCCGTGCTCTTCAGCGGCCCATTGCGAGAGAACCTGGACCCGTTCCACGAGTACTCGGACGGGCCGTGCTCAAGCAGGTGCACATGGCGGACAACCTGCGTCGCTGGGGTGCCGGTCTCGACTTCGAGGTGGCCGAGGGCGGAGACAACCTGTCGGTGGGTCAGCGTCAACTCATTTGTATCGGTCGAGCACTGCTCAAAGACAGCAAAGTGGTGGTGCTGGACGAGGCCACAGCCAACGTGGACACGGCCACGGACGCGCTCATCCAGACGACGATCCAGGAGACGTTCGAGGCCAAGACGGTGCTGATCATCGCGCACCACATCAACACGATTTTGCATTGCGACAAGATCGCCGTCATGGATGCGGGTCGCGTGTCGGAGTTCGGGTCTCCGTCCGAGTTGCTGGCCCGACCGCAGTCCGTCTTCGCAGCGTTGGCAAAGCGGTCGGGCACAGCGTAAAAGGATTCAAAAGGGGAGTTGGCAAAATACATAGTGCAATGAAAAATGGCTTGTTACTTGAAACTTCGTTTAAATGGAAAGTATCGTCCTGTCCTAACTGAAAACTCGAAATGTGACAGCTCCAATGGTCATCGTGTCACCCTCGTCAGCAGTAGTGAAGACTCTGTTTCCGATGGAGATGGTCCCAGCCTCCTGCAGCAAACTGCTGTCGGATCCGTCGTTAATGGAGTCGTTTGCGTTCGCGCATGGTGTCGATGCTGACCCATCACCGGCGGGTCGGAGATAACGAGCAGCTTCGGCACATTCAAAGCAGAGAATCGTGGTCGATATACCGACCAACGTGAAAAAAGCCTTGAACATTTTGAGTTGGGAGTTGGAACTTGTTCTCAATGAATCGTTTCGGAGAATGAAGAGCATTTCCCTTCAACCTCAAACGAAAGCCGGATCAATTTCCGAGGTAGCAGCTTTTCTAATCGAACCTAAAATCTTAATAGGCAACTTCAAAACAGTCGAATGCTGGCGGCATCAACACACCTTGTGTTGCACACAGGTACTACAGCTGTTTACTATTAAACATTACGTGTTGTACACCCACCATACAATCACAAGTGTAATTAAACATACAACAATACAACCTGTTTTCATGCAATATGTGACCAATCGCCACGCCGCCTCGATGGACTTGGAGCTGCTGCGGCGCGTGGGCTTCTTCTGCGCGCTATGGTCGCTGCAGTGCTGCGCGTCCGTCCTGGGGGCCATCTCCAGAGACGCCATCTTCCTGCGCTCGTACGCGGCCTCCAGCGTCGCCCTCCTGACGCTCGCGCTGTCTCTCAGCACGGCCTACGCCCTGACGATGGCCACGCGCCTTGTGGAGCGGCTGGCGGCTCGGCCCGTGCGGGCCGGCGTGCTCTACGCCCTTAGCCCCTTCGTGCTGGGCGCTGGCCTGCTTGGCCTGACGCTGCTGTCGCTGGCCGCGCCGACCTTGGCCCGGGCCACGTCCGTCCTGTTGTATTTGTGGCTCGAGGTGTCGGCCCAGTGGCTCACGCAGCAGTTCTGGGACTTGTGCGCCAAGGCCTTCGACGTGGCCCAGTCCAAGAAGTTCTTCGGGGTCATCACCTTCGGCTCCACGTTCGGCAGCCTGCTGGCCGCCTTCGTGGTGCTCCCCGTGGTGCAGAGTCGTCAGCTGCCCACAGAGTTCAACTTGCTGGTCTCGGCCGGCATGCTCTTCTTCATTGCAGGGGTGCTGCTGCTCTCGGCCGAACACTTTGCCGCCGGGAACTCGGCCCAAAGTGCGGCGGCCGGGAGGAAGAGGGGGCAGGAGAAGAAGGCCGCGACGGCCGACGCGTCCTCTTCCGCGGCCATTATCACGGACATCCAGGCCAGGACGTATCTGAAACATATCTGCTTCTTTGACATGCTGGCCACCGTCATGAGGGTGTTGGTGGACAACACGACACTGTCGGTTGTGTCGTTGCAGCCGGAAGAAGAGGTCAAGGCCTCGTTGTCAATGATTAATGGACTCCAGAGCTTTCTTATGATCCCCATGCAGCTACTGTCCGGGCCATTCTTCACCCACTTCGGAGTCATGTACGGAATCGCGATGCTTCCAGTGACCATTTTCATGTTCGGTGCGTCGACCTACGTTTCGAACGTAAGTGATTTTCTTTTTTATTTCAACTTGGGGAAGACGTTGGTATTTGTTTAACGTTGCAATGGGCAGTCTGTCTACTCGTTGATTTTTACGCGAGCGCTCTATAATGCAGTCTCGCAAGCAATATTCAATCCGGCGAGGCAGTTGTTGTGGCTGCCGTTTAACGAAAGCGAGCGAGGTCGTTTCCAGAACTTCGTTTGCGGTCCATTTCGCTCGCTTTCGAGGATTTTTGGAGCCGTTTTATCCATGTGCCTCACAGCGAGCATTGTTGTCCAGTTTATTGGAACTTCGTCGTCGAGGTGCGTGCTGTGAAACGGAATATTTGCTTCAATATGCTAACTGGTATCTAAATCTTGTTGGTTGTGTAGCGTACTGATGATTACAACCTCCGCAGCATGGTTTGTGGACGCGCTAGCAGCCAGGAAATCGTATGCGTCCGAGTTCTACGCCTCGTTGCGGCAGGGTTACTTAGACTTGACGTCGCCTTTAGTTGACTTCACGCCTGATCAGGTATTTTGTTGCATGTTGGTCGAATCCACTGTTTGGTATTTAATTTATTGTGATTGGATTCTTTCAGATTTTGCTGGTGAAGGAAACATTGGTGAATGGAGAACTGAACCAAGCCAATTTTGTGCTGAGCTCGTTGTCCCACGAGCATATTGGCCTCTTCTCTCAGGTGAATTACCCGTTCTGGCTATCCTTTTCGTTTTTTGTTGTACCAACCGATCGTACCGTTACTAGGAACTGCGTGCACTATTTTACAAGAAAAATCGTGATGGTATACCCCTCACTCCAATGCATACTAAGCTGCGATTATTGAATCTCCACACGGCTGCCAAGCGCGAATTCGTGCTTCACGCACAAGAATCGTACTTGCTGCCTGATGCCAGCACGTTCCCCACAGGTATATTCAACACGATGGACCTGATGATGCTCATGAAAGACAAGTCTGTCGCAGTGCCTCGCCAATTACGCGTAGCAGCAATTTTGGCGTGTGGTTACGAGAAATTCAACATGAATGCTGATCAATGCTCTGAAATGCTTCATAAATTGCTTCGCAATGGAGACGAAGACAAATCCGTCGCGGTATGTGCTGCAGTGGCGTTACTGCGGCTGTCTGACTGGATGGATGAAGAGGCAAACGTTATTCTTCAAAGATTACTTCATGAGGAAAAGGTGCTGGAGGCACGTGTAGTGGGCTTGAAAATTGTTGGCAAGGAGTTGCCGGAGCTGCTTGGCGATGGATTTCTGGTGTACCTACTTCATCATTCGTCAACTCAGATCGTCCAAGCTGCCGTTGAATGCTGCTCAAACAGTTCCCGCAACTCTCGAATGCTTATCCCAGCCCTGATGAAGCATCTTTCAAATTCCGCTTTGCGCTCCCAAATTGTTGAGGCACTAAAGGGGTTTGATCCAGCTGCTTTGTGGGGACCGCTTTGTCAGTACACCGAAGAGATGATGCAAGTTCGAACTCAAGGGTCGGCCAATTATGTTTTGGCTTCTGATCGAACCCACAACAAGAGAGAGGAACTTGCAGGTGCACTGAAAGTGCTTGATCTCGGAGAGTTTCCGTTTGAAGATAAGCTGGACTTCCTGCTACACTTGATGGAGACACTTTTAGTGTCATCGAAGAACGCGGAAGATAATGATTTGGCCAGCAATAAGACGGCCATTAACGTTGATGTCTTGCATCAACTCTTTGGTAAAGATGTCGTTATGGAAGAACTCGTTGTTGACGCATTGCTATCGCTGGTAAGAGGCAGCCATTCCTGTAGAATGACACGCTTAAAAACGCTAACAAATTTGATTTTTGTACGTAGATTTCATCTACCGACGAGAAGACGATGAACTCGTTTTCACAGTTGATGGACCCCATTCATCACGCTCTCAGCATCAAAATTCGCGAAGCTCACGAGATGCGCCATGTTCTGGAGCTCTTTTTCCGCATTTGCCCACGGACAGCAACAAACATCGAGGAGACCTCCCCGTTATTACTGCAACACGTTGAGCACAGCCTAAAGGATACGCTCCGTCTTTTACTGAAGCTCTTGTCGACAGGGTTTCCGAAAGAGTTCGACGTCGCTGTCATACTGGAAGGCTTGCAGTCTGACTTGGGACAAGTTCACTCGGCTATCCAGGTTCGGTTACATCATCATGAAGGCACGATTAAGCGATTTAAGCTAACTTTATGTTGTATTGCAGGAGGTGTTGGAGAACCTGCTTCCTTCGGCCTACAAAGGTTTGGTGTTACCACTCCTTTTCCCGAAATTATCAGCAACAAAAGCAGCAACAAAGGTTTGCAGGAATCACCTGACTTGTATCATAACAACTTGATTAACGTACGTACTGTTGTGTCTTAGATGGCTAAGAACATTGAACAAGTATTTGGCGGAAAGGATGGTGTTGATATACTGCTGGACGTCATGAAGCACCAGGAAACGGAACTGGAGTTATCAGCCCTGGCTCTTCAGTATTTCCTGCACATTGCTGGCGATCATGCCAAACACCTCAACGATGAAGCAAAGCTGGCCTTCCAAGCTGAAATTATCCCAAGCTTGCTCACCCACGAGCTCACCAAGGAGCTACTGATCGAAACGTACCACAGGTACATATCTTTGCCTGATTGTTTTCTCTCTGCATATCTTGGATACTCACTGGCACGATTACACCTTTTTAGTCGTCCTGAAGTCCTAGCGTATGAATCTGTTGCGATTCTCCATGATTGTGAGCCTCCACTGCTGTCACGTATTGCGGTACGAAATACCACGAGGAGTATGAATTACATAAACAAACTAACAAAAACTGTTTGCAGGTAGCGAACTGTCTTCGGGTGTCGTCGCTGTTTGAGAATGTGTGTGCGATTAGTATCTTGCGGGTGATATCGCATCATTTCGTCCCAATGACTGTGAAGTGTGGTGAAACCTTTGCAATTGAGGGCAACATTGGTACGACTGCACTCCTGCTTTTGCTGTTCCTCGATATTGTCTAGACTAATACTTACATTGGGTGATGGCAGCATCTGCTATGTATGTGGTTGCTACTGGTACTGTCCAACTTCACAAGGAGCGCAGGATTCTGGCAGAATTGGGTTCTGGCTCATGCGTCGGTCAAGCGGCTTTGTTGCAGCACGCTCTTCATGCAGGAACACACATCTCTTCGGCAACTGCGCTTACTGACTGTACCCTACTCAGTATTTCGCGAGAAGGGCTTGATGCCTTAATCAAAGAAACCCCGCAGGTGTCGAGAGGGGTACTGAATGCGGTGGCGTCATCCCTTCAGCTACTGTACTTTGAGGTAAGCATTATACTAATCTTGTAGGCAAGTTGACGTTGCTCTAACTTTCTGATGTTTATGTTCTGCCCAGCCACTGCGCGCTATTGCTCAATCTGGGAGCCTTCCTCGTCGCGACCGAAGAGCTTCCTTGACAGCAGAATCTGCCCATTCTGATGGCGAATCAATTCACCCGATGCTCAAAATGACGGAGTCGCTCACGACTAATATCAAGGCTGCTCTCTCTGTCGATCGTGCAGCCAAGTCTTTCTTGTACAATGTTGGCCGATCGAGAACTGCTCCTCGCTCTGTACCATTATCGTTACCTGGAACGAGGAGCAGACATCGAAGTTTTAGCAACTCCCAACCCATCGGACGGAGCTTGAGCTCTGGCACACTGGCATCGAAAGGACTGCTCACACTCTCCGATCCTGCAGACTACACAACTTTTGAGAAAAGTATTCACTTGAAGGCATCGCACCTACTGAGAAACCTCGACGACGAAAAGGTATCGTTGGTGGCTCAGTTGTCGCGGGTTGTCGTGCTCAGCCACGGAGACGTGCTCTACTCTAACGCTGCAAAAGCGGAAAGCGTGTATGTCATTATTGACGGCACCATGCAGATCACGAACACCCAAGGCGATGCTGATGCAGACGCGGCACTTACTACGTCCACCAAGCTTCACGACGGAGATTGCTTTGGAGAAGAGGTTTGAACTATTTGCCGTGCACTAATGTTTTCAGGCACTAACCTTGATGTTGTGTGTGTTGCAGTCGTTCGTTCCTGGTGCAACTTCTCATGGCGCTGCCTCCGCGGTGGGTCGATGCACTCTTTTCGAGATCACGACGAAGGAGCTTATCGACTTGAGTGAGCTGCACCACGATATCATGCATGTCCTCTTGGCGTGGCTATCCCAAACACTGGCTGAGTCGACCAAGACAATGATTGCGCCGCTCCTTTCTCCGACTACTCCCAGCGCCCCTACTGTGTTCTGGGAAGATGAAGAAGAAGCCTTCGAGTTGAGGAACCGAGCAGGCAAGTCGAGAGCTGAGACGGATTAGAGACGACGAAATTGTTTTGGAGAGAACACCACAGAAAACAAATAGAAAGGGGTGGTGGGCAGCTTGGTACGATTCTGACGTGGAAGACATGTCGAAAGGGAGTTTGAACAGCGCTTTATCCGCCATGAGAAGAGGTTTAACAGCAACAGCGATCACGAACGCCACTTTTCCCACCAAAACGATCCGCATTTGATGAAGTCTCGTCCCATTGTAAGTTGGCTGCGAATCACTGAAAGAACGAGACTCATTTTTGCGTCGAAATGCTCTGTTCGCACAGCTTATTTGACCATGGAATACCTTTCGTCGTCAGAGAATCCTAACAACCAGGATAGTTTACCAGCGGAAACGCTGCAAGCCCAGGAAGCAAATACCGGCCGCGCACAAGCCGAAGCTCAAAGTTCCAACACCGAGACGGATGAAGGGGATCTGGAACTGCGCACGCGCAAGAAGCAAAAGGTGGAGACTATTGATTATCAAACACAAATCGGCAAGCTGGAGCAAGAGATCGCTGAGGTGCAGGCGAGGCTGGCTTCTCCACATCAAAGCTCCTCGAAAGCGGCTTGGGAGCTTGGGAAATGCTGTATCGAGATGAAGCAGATCGCAGCCAACATGCGACGCAAACTGGCCGAGCATGCCCACTGGCTACAGCGAGTTGGCAGCCTTTTGGAGACAGCGCCGCTTTTTGAATATGCTGTCGGGTTGAGTAAACAGCAGAACTCGGAGCAGGCTGGTGGAGACTGCGACTGCGATCCTCCGCAAGACTTGGACGAGTGGCGAGGAGAGTTAAAGCCTCAGTCACATCCTCGGGTGATTTTGGATGACCGCGTACGTGCAGCCGTGGTGATTTGCGAAGAGAACGCAGCGAGTATTTTGCACGATGCACTCCAGAGCGATTCATCCTTCAACCTGCCGATGAAATTCGAGTCTCACGGTTGGACAATTGCAACGGGGGTTCTCTTGAACGACCACATGGGGTTCATGTGTCGTCGAGTGCTTCCTGGAAGTCTGAAAGGCAAGGCCAATCTGGTGGCGACGACCCTGTGGAACTCTGTTGAGCGTGACGAAATTTTCCGTACGTTTGTGCCGTTAGTGCAGGACTCGATAATTACGCACCAGGAAGCAGAAAGCTCGCTTTCGTGTCGTGTTTTGCAGCTCTCCCAGGAGATGAACCAGCAGGCTGTAGCGACCGTGGAGTCCATCAAGTCGACTCGCAATGACGATGGAGAAGAAATCTCGTGGCAAATCTCCATTGAAGCCGTACATGACTATTATCTGTGCACCTTCGTTGCGGACGCGTCCGGTGACTCCGTCATTCAAAATACCGCACCACCGATCAAACTTGATCTTGGACTTCAGATGAGCAAACTCAACATGCACAACAAGTTCGTGATGGGGGCCAAAGTGACTACTACTGACGAGGGTGTGGAAGTCGTCATTGCAGGTTCCGCGCGCTTTGATCTCCCGTGTTACAGTGACCCAGCGTTCGACTTGCTCCAGCACTTCGTGTCTCACATGCCAGTGTACGAAGACCTACATCTGACGCCTCTCGGCGAGAGTAACGATATGCCAACAGTAGAAGAAATGTGAGCGAATACACGAGTAGTTGTTCTTGAAGCTCTGAATCAATTGAATTGCTGGGACACACAGGATACATTTCGGAGGAGTCATCCAGCCGTCTGACAAGAAGATAAGCTCTCCCATTGCACAGGTCTGACTTCAGGTTCTGTCCTTGCTATCTCAGCTAATAATGCAGCTACTTGCGCTACTCGAAGCACTTAGCTTGGACTGCTGTAGTAGCTCTTCCACCTGTGCCTTGTCACTGCTGCTTTCCTCCTCCGTGGTAGCTCCACTGAGTTTTGCATCAAACGGCTGGGGTGGGAAAAGCTGTTCAATCGATAGCTGAGCGGTGTCTCGTCGGCGATAAAACAAAATGTACGCCATCGAGGATACCACCTCTTTTTCGTCAATGTCCTTGCACTGGTGGTCGTTGAAACATTTCCACTTGCCATCATGATCGCTCAGCACGTATGCGAAGTAGTGTCCTCCCCCAAGCGCACCCACGTGGTTGACAACTGCGTACAAGTCGTAGAGAAACCCATCATCACCGCGAACAGCAGCCGTGGCTGAAGCAGGTGCATCCAGTACTGAGGATGACTCTCGGCGCGGGGTTCCTGGTCTAGCCTGTTTTGGACTTCCACTGACTGGCGACGAATCCGAGCTACCATTTGATGCTTCTGTCTTGAGTTTCCCACCCAAAAACAACCAGTACTCCAAGCCAGACAATCGACCACGGGGCTCGCGCTTTCGTGCGACAAAGTCATCGAATTGCAGACCTCTCAGTGGAAAGTCAACAAGGTGATGCAATTTACGCCGCGATACTTGCGTGAAACAGAATCGTTTGAGTTGAATCACCAAGAGAGGAGGTAGCCGCCATAAATCCATCTTTTTTGTAGCAGGACGTAATGTCTTACAGTGCCCGCAAAACGCTTCTGGGATGGTCTCCTTGGCAGTGAACATCTCCATGCAATGTGCCAAGTTAAGAGGTTGATTGTCCTGTCGCTGATGTTGCTGCACAGACGCATCAAAATCCATTTTACTTGCCTGAATTGGATCATACTCCTCTTTGAGAGTGCGAATATCCCAGTCGATTGCCACCGTTTCCTCCGCTGAGAGAGGTATGACTGTTTGAGAAGACGGCATAAGTACGCAGCCCAAACACCCATTGAGCCATTCACAACGAGAGCATCCAATTCCATGCGACGTCACAAGCCTCAAGCAAAATCCAAACTTTGTCAGAGGGAGGTGTTCTCCTAAAGCCAAAGATGACGTATCCGTTCGAGATCGTTTACGACCGTGAGTGTTATCATTAATATCGGACGGAAGAGGAGGTTTTTGCCAGTTAAAAATGCGACGTAATCTGTTCCAGACAAGCATGTAGAGATTGTAGGCTGTCGTAGCTCGCAAAGACACCCGAATGACCAATGGTGCGCCAAACAATCGCGTGATATGCGCGTTTGTAAAACTGTCTGTGGATCGCTCCACTCGTCGGTGGACAAGGAATACGAAAGCATCGTTCTGACGGCGCTCGGTCACTTTCGAAAGCGGGATATGATACCTCCGGACGCCGGAAGGATACGCGACATTGACCGTTCCAGAGTTGGCACTACTCCCAATCACGCGTGCAGTCACCATTTCCTTCGTTTTATCAATTCGAACGTAGACGGACGTTCCCGATCGTAGGAGTTCGTCTTCATCCTCTTGCTCACTTTCATCACTCTCCTCAGTCAGACCAGAAGATGTATGGTGGTTACAAGAACTTTTTTCTTCCGTAAAGTCGGAACCTTCCCCGCTGACGAATACACCGTTAAGCACTTTATCTGGTGCGTCTGGTGTATCCACTTCCAGATCGGTCGATTTTCCTGCATCAACATTGCTTGCTGTCTGCTGAGCAACTGCATCTTCCGACTTGACGAGGTTTTGGTTATACTCGTTCGTTTTCGAAGGCCCAAAACGAGGAGGAAGCAAGTCGTCCTCGTGATCCAGCTGAAAAGCAGTCAGTTGATCTTTTTCATGTATCTGGCTAAGTGGTAATTTGTCATCAAGGAGTACGTCCACTGTATGCAAACTGGAGATGCGAGCGATCACCACTTTCTTCCAGTCATCTTCAATTGTGGCCTCGTTAAAGCTACTATCCCCAACGGATAAATCGGAGCCCGCATTTTCCCTGTCAGCCTTTTTCAAAAATGCTGCTACTTGCTCTTTCATTTGCTGAACCGTGTCGCCATTTTGTACTCGCACCGAGAAGCGCAAGGGCACACGATCGGTGCGGAAAATAATCGTCAGCACAATTGATCGCGAGTTGCTTTCGGGAAGCGACAGCTGCAAGAAGGTAAACGGTTCAAATCGCGCTGACTCATACCGGCAAACCGAGCACTCCAACAAGCTCTTGTACTGACCTGTAAACAGAGCGACAATCACCGAGAATTCCCGTTTCTGATGGTTTTGCCACCACTCTTCGGCCACCAGAGCGTCCGATCGACCATCACTATCGGGCTGCTCCGTATACGGTTTCTTTACGACTCGATTCAGATCTTCACTGAGACTGCTGAGCAAACATGACAACAGTTCTTGTGCGTCGTGCTGGTCGGATCCCGCAAACTGCGGACTGCATTTCGCCAGTACCTTTTTGAATTCATTTGGCGCAAAACGCTTCCGATCGGAAGTCCAAAGCACTCGAAGTAATTCGCCGAATGCTGCAGTTAGCTTTCCATTTGTACCGTCACGATTGCGCAGATTAATATCCTTGAGATATGCTTCGTTCTTGAAGTATTCAACGAGTAACCGCGTGTGGCTCAAGCACTGCAACGCGCTGCTCATGTAGCACGTATTACCGAGATTGTCCAGTCCCACCAAGCCTGGGCCTTTAAACGCATCTTTTGAGAATCGTTTTTTCACGACGGGGGATGCAAGCACAGGGTCAACTTCTATTGTTGGAGAACCAGCCTCGCTACCAGATCCTACAACACCCAACAAGAAAAAAAATTAGTATTTCATCACTTATTTTAAATATTCGCCAACAATATACGTACCCCGCTGTGTCAGAACCTCTCCAAGGTTGCCTCGGGAGCAAATGTCGGACGTTCGTAACGATGGTCGATGTTCGCGCTGCCGTTTACGAGACACACCACCTTCAGATGGATCGCTAACAGTAACTCGGCCATTTCCATGGGTTGGTTGGCGGACACCACTTTCTGACGGAGAAGAGGTGATTGTGTCGTCCGTCTGGGAAAGCGGCCACGACCCATCGTCATCTTGAACTTCTAGCAAGAACACACTATCTTGTGTCAATTTCTTGAGCTCAAGTGGGTACTCGTCACGTAAACGAATTTTGTAGTCTGGAGTTTTATCGTTAAAGTACCACAACCGTGCTTTTTCCATCAGATTCAGCAATTGTAGCCCACGACAAGTAGCCTCAAGAAGGCTAGCTGGAGTACTCAATTCACTCAGTAGAACCTCTTCGCCAGACCGAATTACACTGCCGTTGGCGGGATCAACACGCGCGACACGAAGGACTAATGGGGACAGCTCGATTTGGAGTTCTGGTTCTGTCTTCGTGGGAACCTCAACGATAGACCGCACTAAGTCAGGACCTCCACTGTACCATGATAGCAAAACTGCATAAACTGACGATGGGATCATCTACAAACATCAATCGCAACAACATCAGGAACAAAAATTTCCCCATAGCGCCACCACCGCATAGAAACTTACATAAAAATCGTGAGCCAATACCAGCTTCTGCTTCAGTCGTCGGCTCCCACTTTGCATAAGAAGGCTCCAGTTCGCGATTGGTCCTGGTCGAGGAGATCGTTTGGCGGATTCGCCTCCGAAACTAGAGGCACGTGAAGCAATGCTACCACGAATATTCCGAGCTGCCTCTACGATTGTGTTCGTAGGAATTAACGGCACAGGCAATGATCCATAAGGGCTTCCGTTCTTAGGATCGATGCTGGCGTAGTCACACCATTTTCGCCACCAATCTGCTCCAACCAAGTTCCAGCTCTATTCGCACAACGACAACATATCCACAAAATACACATCTGCGTGGGTCAACCAGCAATAATAAATACGTCACACTGCAACAAGCACGTACTTGGCCGATACAGAATGCACGAGTAGATTCCAGCCAGTGCCATTCTACTATCCGCTTTTCAAGATAGGCAGATTCCGGTTTGAGACCAAACAGAATACATGCTGCAAATGCCAATTGCTGGAGTAGTTGGCGCACTGCGACCGCTCCAGTTGCCCACGCGGCAAATGCCTCTTCGTCCCAACCTGCTTCTGCAGTTTGTGTTGCTGAAATCTACATTAGTAGAACAGCCACGAACGTCAGTACGTGGCCTCACTTGTTGTGTGTAGAATAACTTAACAGCAGCGTTACCTCTTCAACCTGTCGCTCGTCCTCGTGTTGAACGTCGATATTAGGATCGTTCTTGTCGCAGTTCACCCCAACATGAATGAGCTCCTTCATCGCGGCAAAGTCCACCCTCACCGTCGTACTTCGATCGCTGTAAATCTGAAACAGATGGTGTATCTTCTCATCTTGTGAGCCTCCTCGGCAGAAATCCGACAAGAACTGGCAGAACTCTTCAAACAACACCAACTCCGGCATGGCTGTGCAAGCACAAAACCTCTCCAGCAGCTCTGCCGGGAACAGTCCCCTATCACTCAGCACCTCAATAAACTGACTGCTCGGAATCCTGGTGCTCGCTCCTCCTTTCATGTCGAACATCTTCTCGAACTGCCTCTCCAGCGTTGTCACCTCCGCCAACGAGAACAGCGTCGCTTGTGCGATGCGTCGTCTGATAGCAACAGGGTTGTACGTCTTCTCCAGCTCCAAGATCTGCGGGTCGTCTTCATTACCGATCTTTGCAGCCAGCACGGCCAGCCACTTGACCAGCAGCGCGTCTCCGCGCTCATCTTTTTCCTGAACAATCTGCCGGAACTCGGCCAGCGTCAGCACCGCCTTGCCGTCAAAGACTCTGTCCAGGAACTTGACGGTCGTGAAGCTGCGGGCGCGTTTACGGCCGTAGATGACGTCCATGAACCTGTCCAGCACCTCCCTCGAGACTTCTCCGGCGCCGTCCAGGTCGTAGATGATGAACAGCAGCTGCACCTGCTCCTCGTACGTGCCGTGCTTGAGCCAGGCCAGCCCGCTAAGCACGTTCACGAGGCTCAGCTCGCCCGTGTGGTCCGTGTCCAGCACTTCAAACAACCGGTCGGACAGCGAGTGCGGGATCATGGTGAAGGCGCCCAGCACCTTGTTCCGGAACAGCTTCTTGCTCACGAACGGGCCATTGGCCGCTTCCGTTGCTGCAGTGGCGCTCGTTAAGTTGCTGCTACTGCCCGTGGACGTGGAGGAACTGGAGCGATAGCCCAAGGACGGAGAAGAGGACGCGCCCTCCACGCGGCAGATGCGGCGGTATCCGTCCGTGAACCGCTTGAGCTCGGCGTCCGACAGCCGAGAGACGTACGCGTCCACGGGGCCTGCGTCGCCCGGCGTCGACGCGCCCATACTCATCATGTTCCCCATGGCGGAAAACTACTGATCTTTAGTATGAGAAGGAGGGGCTTCAATGCGGAAAAGAATGTGTGTCAGATAGTGTACGACACTGTATATTAGAGTGATTCTCTACATTAGGATGGGTATGTGACTATGTTAGGATGTCTTACTTGTGTACCGATATTATGGTACCGATGTTAAACAGCTCCGGAGAGCCTCCCATTCCTATTCCCTTCGTCAGCCGCTGGATCGTTGAGGATGTTGGCAAGAAGAGGCCGCGTATGTGGCGTGTGGCACGTGGTGGGGGCGCTGCTGCATGCGCCTGCGCCTCGTCGTGCTGCGTTCCATGTTCTACGTCCTTCGCAGCGCTCCCGTCCGTTCCTCGCGACGTCGCTGTCGGTCCAGACGCCGTTCGGAGCTCGTGCGCTGTCCCAGAGTCTCATTAATCCGCACTACGACGAGGAAGAGCCAGCCAACGACCACGCGGAAGGAGCCAAGACGACGCAGCAACGAGAGGCGCGAGATATCACTCAGATTCCCTCGGAAGAACTGGAAGAAGAGTACATGACGCGGCTCTCGGAGGCGGTGGAGACCACGGACGGATCGGCCTCTTGGCGCACGGCGCTCGAGATTTTCGACGAGATCCAACAGGCCAA
Source organism: Phytophthora cryptogea (assembly GCA_000468175.2). Classification (NCBI taxonomy): domain Eukaryota; phylum Oomycota; class Peronosporomycetes; order Peronosporales; family Peronosporaceae; genus Phytophthora; species Phytophthora cryptogea. The sequence continues at coordinate 15,376 of KV738994.1, forward strand.
GGGCCATGGACTTACGCTCGGTATGTCCTCCTTCTTGGTGGAGGTGCTGGGCAACAGGAGACGCGTGCAGGATTGCATGCGAGTGCTGGCCTTCTCTCGGGAACAGGGGGTTCGTCCTCGCATTCAGGCGTACTCCTGTGCTATTGGCTGCTGCTACAAGGAGGAGGAGTTCGCACACGCCCTGCGCGTGTTTGAGGTCATGCGGAACGACGGATACATCCCCCAGTTGGTCACGTACTCGCACGCGCTGTCGTCGGCGCTTAAGTCGGGACAGCACGAGCTCGTGCTCGAGATCTTCGATGACATGATCAAGAACCGACTGGACCTGAACATCATCATCTACAACAACATTCTTAACAGCTGCGCGCGTGCTGCGGACGTGCAGTCGGCACTGGGTGTGCTGCGAGCGATCCGACAGCGTCGACTGGAGATGACCCAGTCAACGTACCATTCGCTTGCTATTTGTGCTGGCAAGACGGGAAAATGGGAGCTGGCGCTGGATGCCATGGCTACCATGAAGAAGGAGGGCTTTGAACCCACGGCGACCATCTACAACTCTGTGTTTTCAGCGTGCGCGAAGGGGAAGCAGTGGGAAACGGTGGTCGAAGTGTACGAAGACATGCCGGAAGACCTCCGTGAAAACCTTCGTGGTGTGTACCTTGGAGCCGTTATTATGGGCCACGCCAAGTCGGAAGACGAGAAGCTCCGATTCCGCGGCTTGGAAATCTTTTACAAGTACAAGGCGCGACCGAAGGAGGAACAGCCCAATTTCTTTGCCTACAACGCCGCTTTAATTGCGCTTTTGGAGACCGAGCAGTTGGAGAAGATGCACCCTCTGGCCAACGAAATGAAGAAGAAGGGTATGAAGTGGGACACGGTGACGTACCAATCGCTCATCTTGTCTTACATTCGTGGAGGGGCCGTGGAGACAGCGGTGCAAATGCTGCAGAAGAATGCTAAGCGCATTGGCAAGACGACCATGTGCTACCGGGAAGCCATTCAGTTTTACGATGAGAAGCGCAAGAATCCGCGCGAGGCTATCCGACTTACAATGCAGATGATGCAGGTGAACAAGCGCTTGAGCCGCCTCGACTGGCACAACGCGCTGCGGATCGCGCTCCAGTTACCCGAGCGAGCGCCTTACTGGAATTTCCGCAAGTGGATGGACATCCGCGCCAAGAGTATCATTAAGGACGTGCCCCCGCACCTCATGCTGCCTTCGCACGCGGATCAACATCGTGCGCTCCTGCAAGAAGACTTGAGTAGCGAACCCCAGTCGGAAACGAAGAAGCAATACCAGGACGACTACCATTCGCGCAAGCGCCAGCTCAACCGCAGAAAAACCGACTTCGACGAAGAAAAGTTCCTGTAAAACGTTAGACATGTTGCTTATGTTTTTGTATCCCGCCTTCTTGAATTGCCATCTCGAGATATCTTGACCACTAACATGCTATCGTTATTGCACACTTGATCCTAGCACTTGCGACTTCTCCAGTGCGGTGAGGATCATAACTACTCAGGTACCGATAGTTGAGTGTCGATCACTTTTTGCTTGAAATGATTTGGGCGAACACTAAACTCTTTCGTCGTGCAAAACCTTGCAGATCAACTGCTGCAACGATGAAGAGTTCCTCTAAAACAAAGCACAGGGTGTTTACCCACATTGCCATCTTGAAGATGTCGGAGTCATCCTCTGCACTGAGCATGCTGCCAGTGTTGGATACTTTGAGTATTAAATGCTGGCCACACCATAGCTACCTACAAAGGTTGTATCGCGGCTGGCAAAATGCGTAGACATCCCCCATTCTTGTGGAAGGTGTTCCGCGACGTTAGCATTTCGATCTTTAACATGGGGACCGACTTTCTCGCTGACTACGAATTGTGCAAGCCCGTGTCACCCAGGACTTGTGTCGATTTCGAACAGCACGCGTATTTTCCTCACTTCCTTATTCGCGTCGAGCTTAGCACCTTCCAGTCTTCCTTCGTCCAGGAACAACAATGCAAACGAACGTGGTTGCCATTCTTCTGCTTGTGTGCATCGCAGCAGTGCGTGGTCATAGCTGGATCGATTGTCTCGACACCGACCGCACCGTCGTCTACAATCGAGGACCAGAGTATATCTACGGAGGCACCAAAGCCAACGGAATGTGCAAAGGCTACATGAAAGACTACCCCGGTCGAGGAGATGCCGACATCAACAACAAGATGACGTTCAAGATCCTGATCGCCGACGTAGCCAAAAGTGCAGCCGTGTGTACTGCCAGCGCCTGGGACTACTCCGGATGGCGCACGCGCCTCAGTTTGGCTGCCGGAACTACCTTTTACTTCGGCTACACGTCGAACGGCCACATCGTGAAGGAGCAAGCTGCCGGCAAGACGTTCTACGGTCTCTATTGGACTGGAGTGCCAGGCACGAGTCTGCAGACGACGTCGGACTTGACTACCGACAAACTCATTGACGGCCAACTGCACAACTTTGACGATGGTAATTGTGGCGAGGCGTTCATGGACGAAGCTCAAACGATTCCGTCGGGACGTTCTGGAGACGGACACCCTTGTGTCGCCACGTTCACGATGCCTGCTGGAACGGCTGCAGGCGTCTACAATCTCGTTTGGTTCTGGAAGTTCTATGATGCTGCCACGAACACTTCGATCCCTACCAGCAGCGGAATTTATGGTGGTGCAGCGTACACGAGTTGCTTCCAAGTGGAAGTCACCAGTTAAGCAGGTAAGAGCAAGTCGCCGGTGATGAGTTCGTGACCGCCGTGCAGATAACCTGGAGAGCATTCAACGTCGTGGTCGTCAAGTTCAGTAAGAAGAAAGCAGTAGCTGTCCATTGAGATAAGCAATATCAATTTACACCTCGCCAGAGATTCCTCTAGCCGGAGTGCGCCTTGCGTAGCGCAATAGTAGCCGCACATGTGCAAATGATGGCGGCGCCCACGACACTCCAGTAGTTAATCTTCTCTCCAAGTAGCAGGTAGTCCCAGATGAAGACGCACACCACATCTAGATAACGCATGACCGAGGCGATGCCAGCCTTCTCCAGCTGAAACCCCTTCGTTAGCAGTAGCTGACCAACAAACGTGAACACACCACTGCCAACAACTGCTGCCCACACACCGAGCGTCGGCGGTACCACAAAAACCTGCAGACACAAACCAACCATTAATCTCCTTCACCTCACGTAGTGGATGCATAGAACTACATACCCGCTGCACTAGAAGCATGTACGCCAGCGATCCGAGTAGGCTGAAGAGCATGAAGTAGTGCACGATGACCATGAAGTCGATGCCCTTCAACTTCCTCACAGTGATGAAAACGAACGCCTGACCAATCGCTCCAAGTAGAGCAGAGCCCACTGCAATCCACGAACCATCCGTATCGGCCGTGGCATGGTCGTATCCAAAGATGAATCCAGGACGGACGACGCAAATCAGTCCTCCGAACGACAAGAGTGCACACGCGAAGCTGGGGATGTCGATACGTTCGTGCAGCAGGCAGGCACCCAAGAAGAAGGTGAAGACGGGAGACGTGAAGACGATGACGCTGCTATCTGCCAGCACCATTTGAGACAGTGCGTAAAATGCGAACGAGATGGACGAGAACCCAGCAAGACAGCGGTAGAAGAGCATCATGCGCGCTTCCGGCGCCACGTAAAGTGTCTTGCCACTGTACCAGATGCACACCTGCATTGCATTTTACATTTTACAAAGTCTCCGTTAGTTCAGTACATCACCAACCAATGCGCAGTGCACGTACGTAATTGAGTGTCATGGCCACAATGGAGCGCCAGAAAATGGCCTCGATGGACGTCATGGTGTACGTGTTGAACTTGACCATCGTGGACATGAGACTGAAGCACACGGCCGACATGGCCACGCACGCGATGCCCAAAAGAGCGTGAGGACGGTCTTCACCCTTGCCATCAAACGACTCAGTGGACCGTGTGGGCAGCAACGGGCGGTTCTCGTTCAAATGTTTCTCCGTTCCGATGGACATGACAGTTTAATGCTTGTGGAGTGGAGAGCTTTTTGAGTTGTGGGCGTCGATGGGTGTCGACGTCAGTGCATTTAACGGCTGGCGAATGTTTGTCCAATCACTTTTCGTTTTGTGCATCATTCGAGCTCAGGTGAAGTCTGCAAGGAAGAGAGTACAAATCTGTCGCACCAGCCATGAGAACTGGTGTTGGGGTTTAACAAATGTGGTCGTGCACACGAAGGTTACTAGTTTCATTCAGCCAAACAACGTTTCTAGTTTTGCATTGTCGTTTGGATCTTACGGACTGCGATCACGATGGCACACGAAAGGATAATAAGCGCGCCGACGATGCTCCAGTGGTTGATGTGCTCGCCCAAAATGATCGAGTCCCAGATGAAGACGAAGACCACGTCCAGATAGCGCATCACGGAGGCGATGCCCGCCTTTTCGAGCTGGAAGCCTCGCGTGAGGAACATTTGCCCGCCGAACGTGAAGATGCCCGTGCCGATAATGGCTCTCCACAACAGGAACGTCGACGGAATGTAAAAGGACTGTGCAAAAGCATCATGGACACGTTAGCTCCAAGTAGCATAAGGATTGAAAACAGCATAAACTTACCTGCTGAATCACCACGAGCCACAGAACCGTTAAAATGACGCTGGCGAGCGCGAAGTAGTGCACGATGACAAACACATTGAGGCCCTTGAGCTGGCGCACCGTCAGGAAGACAAACACCTGGCTCACGGCTCCCAGTAGCCCCGAGCAGATCGCAATCCACGACCCATCCGTCGCAGCGGTGGGGTGGTTGTACCCAAAGATGAACCCGGGACGCACAACGCAGATCAAGCCACCGAACGCCACAATGGCGCACAAGAGACTAACGGGATCGATCTTCTCATGCAAGAAGAGCGCGCCCTACGACACCAAAACCCAGTACAAACAACCATCAGCACCTGCAAGAACTCTACAATTCAAAACTTGCAACGTACGAAGAAGAAGGTCAAGACGGGCGACACAAACACGATGGAACTTGCGTCCGCCAGCACCATCTGTGACATGGCGTAGAAGGCGAAGCCCATGCACGCGAAGCCTGCAATGCAGCGGTACAGCAGCATCTTGCGGTACTCGTGCGGCACATACAGAGAGATGCCCGACGCCTTGACGACCACCTACTCCACCAGCCTTCCGTCAGTAACGCCTCCACCCCTTGTACATTGCCAAGAAAGCAGTGTAAACGTACGTAATTGCACACGAGCACGCCGACCGAGCGCCAGAACGTGGCCTCCATGGACGAGAAGGTGAAGGTCATGTACTTGATGAACGTGGACATGAAGCTGAAGCACAGCGACGCCAGCGCCACGCACGAAATGCCCAGCAGTGCGTGGTGACTTGATCCGTCATCCGTTTTGGCCATCATTGGGTCCGCAGCTGTCGTGGGCAGCAGCGGCGCATCTTCACTCGACGTCTTGACACTCATCACTTGCTCAGTCGGCGGCCTGTTGACGAATGGCATCCCGGTCTCAGGACACCTATAGGCAAGAGGTCGCACTTAAGTGGGTACGTGCAAGTGGACCACCCAAACTGAAGTTGAAGTGCATGTTACACTGAAATGAAAAATGCACCTGGTTCTACCTAACCTGCAGTCATTTTAATCTTGCGGACTGCGATGAGTACGGCGCAGGAGACGATGATGAATGCTCCGACGATGCTCCAGTGGTTGATGTGCTCGCCGAGGATGACCGAGTCCCAAATGAAGACGAAAACCACGTCCAGATAGCGCATGACGGACGCGATGCCTGCTTTCTCCAGCTGAAAGCCCCGAGTGAGGAACGATTGACCTAGGAACGTGAACACGCCACACCCGACGATAGCGCCCCATACGAGCGGGGTCGATGGGACGGAGAATGTCTGCAGGGAAGTAGAAAAACAGTGTTAGATTGAGCAGAGACACATGAAACTCTGCAAGGTGTACCTGCTGGACGAGCACGATCCAGGCCAATGCAAAAACAACGTTAGACATCGTGAAGTAGTGTATGATCACGAACACGTTCAGTCCTCGAAGCTGCCGAACGATCAGAAACACGAAAACTTGGCTTAAGGCACCAAGCAAGCCGGAACACACGGCGATCCAAGAGCCATCCGTCGGTGCAGTCGGGTGGTCGTATCCGAACAGGAATCCTGGTCGCACGACGCAGATCAGTCCTGCGAATGCCGTCACGGCACTTGCAAGGCTGAGTGGGTCGATTTTCTCGTGCAAGAAGAGGGCACCCTACGAAAATCAAGGGCTTAGAGCGTGTTTGATAGTCACCTGCAGAGTTTGAGCTCACCATGAAGAATGCCATGACTGGAGACGTAAAAACTATCACGCTTGCGTCCGCGAGCACCATCTGCGAGATCGAGTAGAAGGCAAAGCCCATGGACGAAAACCCGACGAAGCAACGGTACAGCAGCATCCGACGGTGTTCTGGAGCAACGTACAGGTCTTGTCCTCGAATCTTCAAGACAACCTGCGGTAGATTTTTTTTGGGATCATATACGGAACAGATCAGGTCTTTGAACAGACTAACTCACTCCGACTGAGATCAGGTTGTTGAACAGGCTACCGGTAAGCAAAAATACCATCTTTTCCAGTACAGTTATCACTGACCGACCCATGCAGTGCAGCCAAGATGATCACCCCCTCGCTCCGTGTACGACATGTCTTCTGCTCTACGTTAGGACGTTTAGTTGCGGCGGCTTGCCACAGGGGCCAGTGAGCTGCAGCAATTGAAAGCAAATTGCAATGCAAGGCGGTAAGTTCATTAAAAGAAAAACTGGAGTTCTAGTTCGCTAAGCTTACATCTAGCTCCTACATGCAGGCCTTGTCATGGTAGCGAACCAGCTAAGTGGGAATTCTGAGGACCTAAAGAGCCTGACGAGTACTCGCTTCGGCGCCTTCTGGAGACGCTTCGTCCGAGGAACTATCGGATTGAAGCTCGACAGCCAGAGGTTCGTCGTCGTCGGAGTCGTCAGCGATGTCTTCAGGGATCTGG
>KV738999.1:5359-21085 GCA_000468175.2 Phytophthora cryptogea
GTCGCGATCGCTGCATGTTATTATTTTTGTAGCGATACACGTAAGAAACCGAAGTGTTCACTGCACGGCGTGCTCGTCGCGGGGGCCTGTTGAGATTTGAGATTGACTTCGTCAAACCGAGGGAAGCCGTTGAAGCTCCCTGAATCCGAAGTTACCAGCCAAATAAATCAAGTCCACGGTCTCCAAACGATCCCACGTAGGCTTCAAGCCTTTCCAGTGGGATGATGCTAAGGCACACGTTGAACACGGAGCGTAAAGTGCAGGCCTACTCGTTATTGCTTTCGAAAAGAGGGAACGTCAAATACAAGGCTGGTCACTACGCATACAAAATACAGCGACACCTTACAAGCTGTACATCTTGATCTTCATGAAAATCAACGACGTGAAGAAGCCCAGCGCGGTCATGATGCCGCCCAGGAACACCGGCAACTTGTAGCCCAGCGAGGTGTTGACAATGGCCGTGCCGATGGCAAAGTTGAGCAACTGGCCGAAACAGTTGGCCGAGTTCAACGCACCAACGTACATGCCGATCTCGACGTCGTCGCCCATCACGTGGATGATGATCGGGACGATGCAAGAGAACCACACGGAGGATGTCATGCCGCAGATAGCGACGACGAACACGTCGAACGCCTTGTTGCTGGTCCAAGCCATGACAAGCAGGAACATTTGCGGCACGGTGGACATCGTGAGCACCCACTTGAGACCGAGCTTGCTCACTAGGAATGGCAGGCACCACGAATACACGTAGCCCACAATGTTGTAAAACAGATCAGCATCACCGCCGGCAAGACTGACACCGTCGTTGTAGGCGTCCTGCTCGGCCGTGCACGGGTCACAGTTGTCGGCGTTGGCAGCGGATCCGCCGTACACTTCGAGGCCGAAGAACTGTCCCTTGTTGCCGTTGTAGGCCGTGTAGCCGTACTGCACGAAGAAGAAACCGATAGCGTACACCACCAGCACCTTGGGCAGCGTCTTGATGCCGAGCCACACCGAGTAGAACGCGTTCCCTACCTGGGCCCAAGCCGAGACCTTCTCCAACTTGCTCGGGTCGAGCGGGGTCTCGTGTGCGAAAATGGTCGCGACTGCCACGCAGACGATCATGATGACGGAGAGCGTGCCCATGAACCAGTGCATGGTGAGGTAAGCAGCACCGAAGGCGTCAATGTAGACGGCCACGACGATCGATCCCAGTGTCGACCAGGCCTGGCCGAGAGCAGCGCCCGTCGTCTGACGGTCACCGGCAAAGTCGGCAACCAGGAGCATGGCAGGCGTCTGCACGATGTTGACGGTGATATCCATCCACGCGTAGAAGAAAATGGTGAACACGGTCGTCCACGTGCGGTCGCTGCCGGCGGTTGATCCATCGCCCGTGTCTCCGAGAAGGTCACCGATCTCACGCGTGTAGCCCATGGCAATCCAGCAGATGACACTGAGGATTCCGGCGACCACAAGGTACGGGCGACGGCGGCCGAAGCGCGACGTGGTGCGGTCACTGAAGACGCCGACACTGGGGCCGACAATGACACCGACGATAGGACCGATGAACTGCGTGGCTTGCACGGCCGAGTTCGACAGCATGGTCGACCTAATTGCAACATGGATGAAGGAGCACCACAACATTATCAGACACCATTTCAATTTGCCACGAACCTGCAAACCACAACTTACAGGTAAGGCCCCAAAGCAGCCCACTGTGCGGACCACGCCATGTTGATGGCCATACGCGGCATCGACACGGCGAGCAACAGCCAGATTGACGGGTGGGCGAGCGGCTGCTCGTCACCATTGACCGAGCCGGGCTTGGGCGAGGCGTGTAGGTCGTAGCCCGGAGTGGCGGCTTCGATGTCCTTCACCATCGTTTTAAGACTCAGCGAAAGTTGGCAAGTTGAAGCGATGTGCTCCGAACGAAGCAAGTTGAGGAATGAGCTCAATTGTGCGTCAATTGAGAGCTGCTCGATCGATCGGCAGCTCGCTCAAGGACTGCAGAGGGCTCTTAAAAACGCTAGGCTAAACAAACTCAGTTCGGATCGGTAGGCTACCGCAAGTCGCTAAGACTTTTCACCCGTGTGTCGGGCAACTCGATCGCCGGATTCGTCCGTGTATAGTATCGGACATTCGTCCCGCGCTGCTGAAGGAAGCAAGACAGCGGTGCAAATCCTTGAAGCCGTGCTGGCCATTTCCGGGCTTGGGTCATGCACCCGAACTTGGGCCGCCGCAACGTGATTCCCCTGATCACGAGCCAGCGAGCGATTAACGCGCAGTGGAACTCGAGCGGACAGACGGAGCTTGCAATCATTGCTGCGTGGTGGCCGCAGGTGTCTTGCTCTTGCAGTTCGCCTCGGATCATCGAGTGGACCGCAATGCGGTGCCGGCGCCATGCTCTCTGCGCGAATGGAGCATCGACTCGGTCTGGACGTTCTGTTTTCGTTGACACGCTTCCGGATCATGAAAGGCCGTACAGTACGGACGAAGCAGCGGACTCGAGACACAAGGCTTGGACGACTTGCTGCTTCGCAAGGTGTCTCCATAGGCATGAGCCTGAGCACTCTCTCTGGTCCGATTGCATCCGTATCACTGCAGATGAGATGGTCGAGTCGACCGTCGACTCCATCTGCGTTGCGATTTGGTTGAGCCGGCCCATGCTTATATCGCCAGCGGTGCTGGCAAGCGACTAGCGGAAGGGCATGCAACGCTAATCAGAAAGAGGTGGCACCTACTAGATGGGGAGAGCTTTGATTCAGGTTGTTGGTGCTTGGTTTGCGCCGATATGCATGGCCTGTATCGGAGAGCTCATGACGAATGCAATTGGCTTTCGTTCCTGGACGCAGTATCAGTCAGGACGCCCGTTGTGTCGACGAGCATCGCTTCCGCTTCCGTTAAACAACAATCAAGTTCACTTCAACTTCAACAATATTCTCCACGCATACTCGATCACCGCAGTCATTATCTTCCTGCCGCCATAAGCTCGATGCGCGCATGGAGACCGAGCATCGCTGGTACGACGGCGTCATAGAGCACTGAACTACTAGACGAGCGCTTCGGACATGGATCCAAAAAATACCAAAACAGAAATGGAAATGGTGTGCAGTCTACAGTACAGACAGTACTACAGACGTCACCTCGGAAGTCACCGCCAGTGACTAATAGCGCTTCGAGAATCGGATCCAAAGTCCAAAACAGAAATGAAAACAGGCAATACGACGCTTTGGCAATCAAGCCACATACAGTTCTCTAGGTATGGATGACCACGTGCACTCTAGGTATATGTACGTATCGAGCTTTGATGGGCAATCACAACGATCATCGTTCCCCGAATACTACAGACGCAGAGGAAAGACCAATTGACATGTACACCGCTGTACCGCAGTGCCGCCCGCCTGCGCTCCACACGATGTTCAACATATCGGTAAAATATTATTTGTCGGAGACATTATGGTTTCCAGTAAAGTTTTGTAAGCACGTATACACACCTGGCTACATGTACTGTAGCTGAAGTGAAAGCTGCACGAACTGCCATCTAATACACCCCGCTCAATAAGGTCCTAGCCGCCGAATGCCGACGCGCTAGGCGTGTACGGAGTGTACCGCGCTCTTGAAGTTGGCCAGCCATGCTCGCTTTAGGCGCGTTTGTTCAGATTTTCCTTTCGCCAAGGAATCACGAGAAAACGGCGGTGAACATTGATCTACATGTAATGTTGTACAGTACCGGCATCTTCTTGAGTGGTTGGGCTACATGTATCTGTAGCCGATCTGGAGCGCTGTCGTCAAAAGAATCCACACGAGTCTGCAGTCCGGTAGTAAGTGAAATTGGTATTCCGGTAGACTCGACAATGTACCACAAAAGGGACAATTGACCACGAGCTAATTTACAGCGCAAATCTCCTTCGCACTGCGCACCCACCGCGAATGACAAGCTCGTCGACTTTTGCAGCCCGGAATGCTGCAGTGTACTGGAGACCACAACGCACGAGATGGAGATGTATGCCAAGGCGATTTGGCGCACCGAGCTACTGTTGAGTGAGTACTGTTCTGTACCTACATCCGTTGGTGGTCCCGAAGCCGAAGCATTAGATCACTTCAACCTGCGTTGCCGCCGGTGCAGTGCGCGGTTCGATGTCATCAGCCATCACGTCCCTGCATCGAGACCCCCAGACGAGAGGAGGGTTAATTCAGTCAATGATCGCAGGAAGGGCTTTTATCGCGTTTTTCCAGTTTGAAGGTGGCTTTGCTTGCCGAGTGACACTCCTTCTTTTACCCCGAGTCCGTGGATGCCTCATTGGTGCTTCATTGCCGACGGGCGAGGCTGGAGAAGCTGGTGCGTACAGTGTAGCAACCACCGGAGACTTGACCTCGGACCGCCGGAGAGGTGTGGGCAGACCCTCGCCTCGGTCTAGAAGTATGTTGGTCGACAGTCAAATCCCCAGACCCAGAGATCAAAGAACAGCGTCGAGGATCGAGGTCTATTGCATTCCCAGACCCAGACACCGACGGAGAAACCAGGGCCTAACGGCATCATGGTTCAGTGCGGCTTGCCCGCCAGATTTGCTTGAGTGCTGTCGATTTCTTCAAGTTGAAGCGTTGAAGCGCTTCCACTCAAACCTGATTGCCTGCTGAATAAAAGATGCCTGCCGCATTACAACCGGCGAGTTTGGGGCTGGGAGTGGGAACCCCATGCTGGCACAGCTGGGAACCTCGAGACGAATCCGCTGTGGCTGAACTATTTCGCGAAACAACTGAGCTTTTGCGACGGAGCCTCCGAGGCGCCCCAGATGGTTCAGAAATGGGAGCCCCTCTCAGCTCCTCCTCGCGAAGCTGAAGTTAAATCCTCCAAGCAGCAAATGCAAGTCTCAACATGGAAGTTGCTGTCGAAGCCGCCATTATTCGTGCTTCGCCTGTTAACCTTGAACGAACCGCCGACACGTTACCCAAAAACACCGATCAGCATCTGTGTCGCGAAATGTGTCCGCCAGCACCGCAGACACCATCTGCAAATTGCAGTGCAAAGGACCTATTCGACCCCAGCTGGCCAGGACCAAACTAACGTCAAGGTCTCTTTTGTCTCCGCTCTGTCCTTTTCGAGCGCTATGCACGCACCTGTCTGGCTTTTGCAAGCGAGGTGTTTTGCGCTCAATCGCTGCTGCAACGCCGGCGACGCGCACACGGCCCCAGTCTGCACTGCTCATTCTTCAATTTGCTTTCCACAGCAAACTCCTATTCCTACAATCATCTGAGCTTCCTGACGACAACACCATGAAGGACATCGAGGCCGGAACGCCCGGTTACGACTTGCACGCTTCGCCCAAGCCCGGCTCCGTGGCCGGCGTGGGCAATGACGAGCCGCTGCCGCACCCGTCAATCTGGCTGCTGCTTGCGGTGTCGATGCCGCGTATGGCGATTCAAATGGCCTGGTCTGCGCAGTGGGCTGCTTTGGGGCCCTACCTGTAAGTTGTGGCTCGCTTTGTGGTAAATTGAGATTGTGTCTGATAATGTTGTCGTACTCCTTCCTCTGTGTTGCAATTTAGGTCAACAATGCTGCCCAACTCTGCCGTCCAGCTCACGCAGTTCATCGGTCCTATCGTCGGTGTCATTGTCGGTCCGAGTATCGGCGTCTTCAGTGACCGCACCACTTCCCGTCTCGGACGTCGTCGCCCGTACCTCATCGTCGCTGGTGTCCTCAGTGTCATCTGCTGGATTGCTATGGGATACACGAGTGAAATCGGCGAGGCCCTGGGTGACCACGGCGACGGCACCTCTGGAGAGAGCGACCGCACGTGGACGTCGGTATTCACGATCATCTTCTACGCCTGGATGGACATCACCGTCAACGTTGTGCAGACGCCTGCTATGCTCCTGGTTGCTGACTTTGCCGGTGACCGTCAGACGACCGGTGCAGCCCTCGGCCAGGCATGGTCGACGTTGGGATCGATCGTTATTGCTGTGTACATTGACGCCTTCGGTGCTGCCTACCGCTCCATGCACTGGTTCATGGGCACGCTCTCCGTCATCATGATCATCTGCGTGACTGTTGCCTGCATCTTCGCGCACGAGACCCCGCTCGACCCGAGCAAGGTGGAGAAGGTGTCGGCCGTCGCTCAGGTCAAGAGTGCCTTCTACTCGGTCTACCTCGGCATCAAGACGCTGCCTGCGGTTCTCGTTATCTATGGCGTCGGCTTCTTCTTCGTGCAGTATGGCTACACGGCCTACAACGGCAACAAGGGACAGTTCTTCGGCCTTGAAGTGTACGGCGGAACCTCCGCCAACGCCGACAGCTGTGACCCGTGCACGGCCGAGCAGGACGCCTACAACGACGGTGTCAGTCTTGCCGGCGGAAATGCCGACCTGTTTTACAACATTGTGGGCTACGTGTACTCGTGGTGCATTCCGTTCCTGGTGGGCAAGTTCGGTCTCAAGTGGGTGCTCACGGTCTCCACTATCCCACAAATGTTCCTGCTTGTCATGGCTTGGACCAGCAACAAGGCGTTCGACGTGTTTGTCGTTGCCATCACGGGTATGACCTCGTCAGTCTGGTTCTCGTGTATTGTGCCGGTCATCATCCACGTCATGGGCGACGATATCGAGATCGGCATGTACGTTGGTGCGTTGAACTCGGCCAACTGCTTCGGCCAGCTGCTCAACTACGCTATTGGCGCGGCCATTGTCAACACCTCGCTGGGTTACAAGTTGCCGGTGTTCCTGGGCGGTGTCATGTCGGCTCTGGGTTTCTTCGTGTCCGCGATCTTCCTCAAGATCAAGATGTACAGCTTGTAGGTGGCTTTAAACGCACGGCTGGCGCGTACAAATTGGCGTCGAGATAGACGCGTATGCCAGCTTTCCTAGTTGTTTGTAAGTTTTTGATAATGTATGCCATTAGCTTCTACTTCGAAGTACTTCGGTTTTCGTCGACCCCAAGGCTTTCGTGTGGACGATGGTTGCATCGATGCGCTTTAGGCCCTGGTTTCTCCGTCGGTGTCTGGGTCTGGGAATGCAATAGACCTCGATCCTCGACGCTATTCTTTGTTAGGAAAGCGGCACCAACACTTTTACGGCTGGACGACGCTGCCACTGAAGTTTGTCGCCTCTTCTTGTACACAAGCCTTGACCGCGTGATTAACGTCATGCATGATAGGGTCGTACAATGGGAAACTTGATCCCTAAACGTCTTCTCATAAAAGTTGTATCTACAGATGTTCATTAAAAAAAATACCTTTTCGATGCGCCTTGTTTTTTTTTTTACTTTACACATTTTAATGTGCAGTTACTTGTAGCTTAGGAGAGCATTAGGCAAGACCTGTTCAGCGAACCACATCTAGCTTTCGGCTGTACCGGTATGCCTATTATCCAAGTACCGCCAGAATAACAAACGATTCTACGCCGTGTGGATCATAAGGAAGCTCGATACTCTTCTTTTTACGTCTCGGCCACCTCCTTATGTTCTACACCTCTTTGCGTTTCCGCAACTACTTCCTTCAGGGGCGTCCCTAACATTCCCGTCTTCTTTTCACTAGTATCCACAGCAGCCTCCTTTTCGCCCCCCACTTGCACATCCTCGCCATCTTGTCGCGAAACTTCAGCCATGGAGTAATTGTTGGACTCGGCCGTTGTTTTGGCAGACTCAGGAACTGGTTCAGCATCAGCGCCGACAGCTTTACCATTTGTGTCTGCATCGCTGGACTTCGCATCGACTTCTTCCATCGTAACATCCGCATCGGTACTCTCTGCGTTGGCTTCACCAGCAGTCGCAACAGACTCTGCATCTGTTTCAGCATTTTCAGTTTTGGTAGTACCACCATTGCATTCTACCCCAGCACTTGCCCCAATATCTTCCGCATTCACAGCAGAATTGCTGCTACCTGCCGCATTAGCCTGTGAGTTAGCCCCATCTTCGGGATGCACCTCGTTGGCAGAAGAGTTGGTGATTTCGGCCTTGGTATCCGTTGCAGCAGAGGTTTTCACATCATCGGTTGCTGGGACATCTTCAATTGTAACAGTAGCAACAGTTTTCACACGTTCATCCGCATTGTCTGCTCTGCCCGTGGAGTCGTTGCTGACTTCAGCCTGGGAAACAAGTTCTGGCTTGAGAGCTGCATCAACTGCTTCAGCTTTGCTTTCCGAATTAGTCGCTTCATCTTCTACAGCAACATCGTCATCCTTCATTTCAACGTCAGTTGCAACTTGGATAGCCTTTTTCTTCAGTAATTCTTCAGGCTTCACATCCGACGGCAACACAAGGAACAGCTCTTTTTGCACCTCTGGGCTCTTCAATAGCATTGGCTCGTAGAACCGACGACACCCTTCGAACACCGGACTATCCCATAATGCCTCAAATTCTTCTAAAGTGGAGCAGCAACTGCGTAGCATGCCCAAAGTTCTTTTCAGATACGAGGTAATCAATGCATCGCTGCCAGATGCAGGACCACCCTTTTCAATCATCGCGAGCAGCGACGATAGTACCATCACTGTTTTCTCGTGGAACACCGGGATCGGAAAGTTTTTAACCAAATGATGACGCTTGCGCTTCTTTGAGGACGCTTCGGTAGAGGCAGCAACGTCGAGCTGTTCTTCTACCGGCTCAAATGCACCATCAGTGAAATGCACAACACTCCCAGTTGCCTCCTTAGCCCCCTGAATACGTGCAGACAAAACGTCTACGAAAAAGGCGTCAACTATCTGTTTCCACACTTCCAGTGCCTGTAGCTGTTCGCTGAGTGTCATCGTCACTTCCCCATTTTCAGCAGAACCTGATCCCCCGTCGCCACCGTTGCTGCCGGTACTGTTCGCGGCCGCCACCTTCACCTGGTCCAAGACAACTTCTGCTACTGCATGAAGGAGCACACGATCACGTAGCAACAACTCGTCCTCAGCTGAAAGCAAATGGTGCAGCATCTGGGCTCCAACATCGATCTGGTGGTCAACCAGACATTGCACAGCAAACGACTTCGCCATAGCACGAATTGCCGAGCTTGCGCGCAGCACGTTGTCCCAAAGCATGACACCCAATACATCTTCCTTGGCTTTCAAATCGCGCTGCAATCCCGCTGGAAAGGCGTAGTACACGCGGAAGCCTACCATCGTGCGAAGTAGAAGTGGAAGCACGACACGCATAGTGACTACCTGTGGAGCGCGTAACACAAAATCTTGCTTTCGGATCATGCGGCGCACACTTGACGGATTTCCAATTTGAAGAAGCTGCACAAGAGCACGACAGATCAAGTTGTCAGTGGGCAGTTCTTTCCTCTGCCAGCAAATCACTAGATTCTTCATGAGTGCGTCACAGATAAGCTGCTTCACCAGCGGATCCGACAAAACGAGCGCCACATCCGCCAACAGTTCATCGCACATTCCTTCCGGAATCATTCCGGATTGGTCCACATCACCAAAATCTTTAATTGACACAACGCCCGTGCTGGTGAGCATGCTGAGCGCCTCGCTCGTAGGACCGTTTCCAGTTTTGCGACGCTTTTTGGTGCGAATTCGTTGTGGCTCACCACGCAACGCTGCCGCATTTCGCTCGATTAACTCGTTGCCGCGCTTGCCAATGCGCTTCCCCTCCTTGTAGAAAACGGTTGTGTCCGGATTGAACGTCATGCAGTTGCGAATCATAAGGTTGAAGTCGGACACAAAAGCGTCTAAGGTCTTGTACTTCCCGCGTTTCGCTTTCCTTCGCATCGTTGATAGGTCCATGGGGTCCTTAATAATATCTCGATACTTCGGCACGTCATCGGGCACTGGTTCAGCGAAAATCAAACGAGCGTCAACTTTAGCAATCTTATCCAGCACAGCGAGCAGCTCGTCCACAGGCGGAGGGCCCAATACGACTTCGAAACTTTCGTCTTCCTCCTCAGCCCCATTTTTCTTTCGGAACTTTTTATTGGCCGGGAGGTCAGCCGTACGTAGCCGACCAATAAACCCTAGCAGTTCGTGGAGTTGAGCGATCTCGAGTGTTTGGTTCTTCAGTGCACGATCCAAAAACCAGATAAATTTGTGCAGCGGATCGGTCCGTAGTAACGGTGTTGTCTTATCACGCTGTAGGTTTGCAAGATCACTGCGCATAGCGCCAAGAAGCGACACGTAATCCACATATTCCTTCGGGTGGTTGTTCGTGTCACTACCCGGAATATTCGCCGCCACCACATAGCTGCGCCAGATTTCCAGTGTCGACAAGTACAGCGATTCTGAGTCGCCCAACATCTCCATCAACTTCATCAGCGCTGGATTATTACGCCGGCGGTCATCTGGTGAATATGAAGGACGTCGTTCGCTACTAAATCCATATACTGACGATGACGGGCTAGCAGCATCAGCAGATGAAGGCACGTGACTTGAGACGTTCCAGAGACTGCCGCCGGCCGATTCATCCAGACTGCGTTTCCTGTTGTGGCTGCCCGTTCGCATAGTATTGCTACTGTTTCTCCTGGATAATGAGCGATGGGTAGTCGTCGATCCCGACGTGGGGTGATTTAGATACCACTCTAGCTGCTCACTCACGTATTCGCGTGTGCACTCCTCCACCAAAAGCTGCAGCTCACGTCGATCCACCTGCAAGATCTTCCTGCGCACGTGCACAGGCAATTCCGCCAGAATACGTCGGTTCTCCGTCAATTCACGCAGGTACAGCTCGGGTGTTTCCTCCTGCCTGGCCAAGACCGCAATAGGGATCGCGCGCAGCTCTCGGAACTCAATATACGGGAAAGTTTGCTCCAAAACGCGGGGCAGCTCGCTCTGTGGTAGGTCGGCGATGCGCAGCAGCATCTCCATCTTCATCTGCTCCAGCAGCGACTGGTAGACGTTCGAACGCGACACATGGAGCTGGTCCAGCAGCTGCACGGCGGGCGTGAAGGTCGTTGGCTTGTCGGCCGTGCGCTTGCTCTCCTTCTTGCGCACAAAGAGCTGCGCGTGGGCCTCCGCGACGCCGTGGGCTGCCTGGAAGTCCCGGATGGCCACCTCGATGTTGGGCGCTGTACTTAGCAGTTCCTTGACGGCGGCGCCGCCTCGAGCGCCGATCAGCAGCTTCTTGTGCGCCTCCTCAGCCGCGGAGGCCGTCGACATGGAGCGCGGCAGCTTGAGCTTGAGCCGCAGCTTCATGGCGTCTCCTGCTGCCTCGCTCATGCTGCGTCCGTCGGTCTGTCTGGGTGTTGGGTTGGGCTGGAGGGGGGCGAAGGCGCGGACGGACGGGACTGGCTTGAGCTCGAGAGGGTGAATTCAATACTGACGAGGCGACTCGGTGCGCGCGCAAGCCAATGCGGAATGCAGAGTGCATGTTTTGGCTTGACGTTTGTATGCGAGGGAGAATTCGGACTTAGTAGTTTCCGCACTCGGATGAACTCCCGGCCATCCACAATCCAAAAGCGCGATCTGCCCACAAGAAACGCGGGGAAATGGTGTCGATCCGGAACGCGACGGTACGTCAGCTGCATGGAGAACTAGAAGATGCGTCTAGCGTAGCTGTGTTCAGCACACGTGGTTCTATAGCTATGCTGCTTGGCGAGATGGAATGCGCTCTGTAGACGGCGTGAGGAGGTGCTGAAGACTGCTGTTGTTCCCCCCCCTTTATGCAGGCAGATGACCTGCTGCAAGTGCAGAACTCCAACCTCTGGTGTCTGCCGGAGAACTACCAGATGAAGTACTACTACTACCACATCATGACGTGGCCCCAGCTGCTCTACGTGGCCGAGGAGCGCGGCGGCAAGATCGTGGGCTACGTGTTGGCCAAGATGTACGTCTTTGGGACGCAAATTATTCTGGCTGAGGGTCTAAATCGCTGGTGTTTTGTATTTGTAGGGAGGAGGAGGCGTCCGTGCCGCACGGACACATCACGTCGCTGGCGGTTCTGCGCACGCATCGCAAGTGCGGCCTCGCCACGAAGCTCATGCAGGCTGCCCGTGCGTTGGAGTTAGTGATAATTGCAGTTAAGAGGAGGAAATGCTGATGTGTTTTATGGTATTGTGTGTTGGTGAGAGCAGAGCGCGCTATGGTCGAGAGTTTCGGTGCCGAGTACGTGTCGCTGCACGTGCGTGAGGGCAACGTGGCAGCCATCCACTTGTACCGCAAGACGCTCAAGTACCAGTACGTGTTGATTTGAAGAGAGTATTTTGGCTAGGAGGTTGTTAAGGGTGATGTGTGTGCTTGTCTTTAGGGTGTACGACATTGAGAAGGGATACTACGCTGATGGAGAGGACGCCTATGACATGCGCATGCCCTTTACGGAGAAGTGCAACCAGGCCTTTGCCTCGCAGGTGAACCGCTTCAAGAAGGTGCTGGAGGAGAAGGACGCAGAGAAGGCGGCCAAGGAGGCTTCTGCTTAATTGCTTACATCCAGCGTGCATACGGCGGAAGGTGACTACGATGAAGGTGTTAGACGCAATAGTGCTGCCGAGGAGATGCGTGAGGGTGATCGACGGCTAACGTAGATATTTAGCAGCTGACAAGCCCAGCCATCTCACGATTTCTGACTTCGTTTTGATCTAGTCCATCGGTGCAACGTCTCGGGGTTGTGGTTTATGTAGGTTTCTGTCAAGACGCATTGCGCTTGGACACCGTGCTCAGCCACTTGATTGCGATGAATCGGCGTCCGCGACTTGTGTCTCGGAAGGGCACGTATCGACATGAATTAACCCTGCTGCCGCCTCATCGGTCAAGCTGACACCACTGACCTGCTCTACCGTCACTGGCATTTCCTGAGACGCACTTGGTTCAACATTTGATATGGTATCAGTACCTGCTGCAGCTGCAGCGACTGCAAACTCGTTCGTGGGTTTAATTTTGTGAGTTGACAAAGCCTGAGGGGTGTTCTCCACGGGTTTATTCTCACCAGAGCCGTTGCTCTCCAAACCGGGGCTGCCATCGGTGATTCCTGCAATGAGCCCTGCTTTCTGCTCTTCATTTCTTACAGCGGCAGCAAATACTGAGGTATCTGGCGGCAAGGCACTGAAGTCTTCCTTTGGAACATGCACAGAGTGCGATTCGGACGGCAATTCCAAGGGCTCTGGATCCGTTGATTTCATGATCTTAGCTTGGACTTCGACAATTTTTGAAGGCTTAGCTGTTTTCGGGTTCTCCACAGCAACTTCAGCTGATTCCGAAGACTCATCCGCTGCAAGTTGTTCATCCCTAGTTACTTCGACTTCGCTCATCGCAGCGCCATCTTCATCAACAGTTGAAAAGTCAATGTCGTCGCTGTCAGCTGAGCTTTCGTGGACGGCACTCTTCGGTTCACGAACAGTTCCAGATTCATTTGCTGCTAAAGGTGCTTCTCCCAATTCTGCCCGCACCCGTCGTGCTAACGCACAGGCCTCAGCTAGTTCGGGCGCTGTGTTCTTTCGCGTGTGGAAAGCCGTAGATGTGGCTGTGTTTTGAGAAACCTCTTTTGAAGACTTTGCTCTTCGATCGTTGCCGTTAACCGAGTCCTTCAATCCAACTGGAGCAAACTCAGCAGATCGAGTCGTGTTCTGTTTGCGCGGCGATGGAAGTGACCGCAGTCTTGGACCAACATTTTCCTCAAAGGTAACGACTGTCGCTTTGCTCGAGTTGACACTTGCTTCCGCAACGACTTGAGGTTTAGCAATTTCGTGCACAGGCGCAGGAGCTACGGCAGTCGTCATTGGTATCGCCACGTGAGTTTTTCGTCTCCTAGTGGAGTGCACATGCACCCAACAGAGCGGACAAAAGTGCACACTCTCTTCGCATTGTTGACATTCGAGTACGGCGCGTTCATCGCCACACTCTTCGCACCTCCCACGGCGAATGGCTCGCCCACGAACCATCACAAAGAACTCGGCACGTCGTTCTCGAGCACATCGTCGGCCTTGCATTCCACGCGCATGGCGCTGAATCGTTATCGCCGCTCGTTGCTCATGGGAAATACGTGCTCGCTGTTCCTGTTTTCGCTTCACAATTTCCAGTGCTAGCTGCGTGTTGGACTCGACTTGAACTTCCATTTCATGCACTCGGCGTTCAACTTGCGCCGTCAATTTTTTCACCCGCTGCTCGATATCACGTTCAAGACTTTTCGTGCGCGCAGCACTCTTGGCACGTTGTTGTAACTCGTACAAGTCTCGATTCGCTACCACCTCCGGTGTACAGACTGGATAGACGTCGCCTTCATTGGTAACGTTATTGCTGAATTCTGCTGTATAAGGATTTTGAATTTGCAACGCCCCATTGGAAGCCAAGTGCGATTGTGTACAATGCGCTCGCCACCACTCCGATGCTTCCTCGTCGCGAACAAACTTCAATGATGGGTCCTGTGTTTCTTTCGAGCTATAGTCTCCGACCAAGAAGCTGTGAATCTCAACTGAAGGCCACACAGAAGATGAGGAAGCATGAGCGGTGCTATCCCTGGCCTCTCTTTGGTTGTTACTTTCATTTCGAGGCCAGACCCAAATGTTGTTCTCGTCCTCCCATGGGCTTTTCGCCACTACCACGTGCCGGATGTCTCGCTGCTCACCAGCAAGTTGCGTTTGCCACCAATGACGCTTTTCCAGAACGGAGCACACAGCACGACGATGATGATTCCACGCACGAACACGTCTAGCCTCACCCCATTTGTCTATGATGTCATCTAGCTGGTTGTCCTCCTTAGACGGTGCCAGTTGGTCTGGCGTCTCCATTCGAAGGTGCTTGATTCGGTTCTCGCAGCTAACAACGAGTTTTGCCAATAAAAGTTCTCTTTGTGGCCGTGAAGCACGAGTTTCACGGTCGTATCGAAGTACTCGTTGCGCGGTGGCATACTTCATTTCCATAACTTTTTCATAAAGTTCACGCCGCCGATTCGACTGTACTTTTGATCCTTCCGCCACGTTGCTGCTTCGTTGGATCTTGGATTTCTTAACAATGGAATCCTCTTTAGATATCTGCTGAGCCACCAAACGCTTGATCCTGTTTACATTCTCAGCAAAGGTGTCATTAGTACAGTTCAAAAGAAACCAAGCATACTAACAACACGAACCGTTCTTGAATCGCCTTTCGTCTCTTGGCAAACGCTTCTGCATCAGCAATCGCCGGGAAAAGTTTTTGGTTTACAACAGTAGCGCGTATGTCGTCGTCGCTGACAAGAAGTGATGGAGAAGACTGCGAGGTCTTCACGTTTTCTTTATCGCGAGTCCAATGATCGAATCTAGCTGGACTGTGAGGTGCCAGCCCAAAGGGATCGAATAGATAAACTCTATCGTTCGGGTTACGAATCTCTGTCCTGGTTTCATTCACCGGGACTGCTACCCGGTTCGTGGCACGCCAAGTCCGTTGAATCATTCTAGCCGAATGTTGTTGCTGAAAAGCTCGCACTCTCTCGAGATCGGCTGCGTTCGTGTGCTGAAGAAAATAAAGCTCCTGCTCATTTCGCCAGATACGAATCTGCCTCCGCCTTGTTGCTTGTTGAAAGCCCTCCTACAAGATCATCAGCTCAGTTAATGACGAAGTAGTAGCATACAAATACGTCTAGACCAGTCATCTGAACCTGCTCTCTTGAAAAATCGCGTAGTTTTGCGAACTCGCGGCGTGTGAAGCGGCCACGCTGGAGAGACTGGAGTTTGGTTACTGCTCTCTATCACACACAGCTTTGGTTAGGTGCTGGACTGCAAACATTGACACAACCGAGCACCTGAGGTGATCAATAGTTTCGTACGATGCTTCGACGTTGCTTCTCCCGACACTGGACGCCCCGAAATCTCGCCTGAATACAAGCAGCCGCTTGATCTTCCGTCGTCATTGCCTTCTTGATACTTACTT
>AUWJ02010173.1:0-17302 GCA_000468175.2 Phytophthora cryptogea
ATATCGGTCAGTAATGCACGCGTGCAGGTATACCTGAAGTCGCTGGATGGAATTCTTCAAAACGACGCGCAGGTGAAGCAGATTCCAATCGACTACTTATCGCTCCACAAGGTTACAATTTTGTCAGCAACTGTGTACCAACACGACTGGGAATCCCCCAATTGGTCGACGGAGGAGGTATGTTACGCTTTATTTTGTTTTCAAACTTGTATGTGAGTGTGTATGACAGCATCAAAATGGAATTTGTCTTAGATTCGAACTATACGCAGCAAATATCGCTGTGATTGCAAGGCTCATTATTCATCGGGATGGATATGTAGCCATATCTTGGCAACACTCGCGCTCTTGGACGGCTTCGACTTGAGTCGAATGCTCAAGCGCCTTCCAGCCCGTAGACCACCCGGACGACCACGTAAAATTCCTCGCGCTCTCAAAAAGGACGGTGAAGCTTATTTTTCTGCAGTGCGTCTGATGCGAGAGCTACCCAAGAAACCTGCCATGGCGTTGAATTGGCTGTGCACCCTAGAGTTTAAGGAAACCGCAAACGGTGTCACCTCGTTCGAGAACGTCCAAGGCAAGGTTCGCTCATGGAGCAACCGAAGAGGAACCTACCACTGGAAGGTCGAGTTCGACAACGGCACTACGAGACAACTCAAGGTTCAAGAGCTCGCAAAGGCTCTGGAAGATGCCGACGCAACTGGTGTTGCAGTGGCCGGATCACAATAGAGTCGTATAGGCACGCGAATCGACGACGTGCAGAGGCTAATCTACTCTACTGCAAGGCTAATCTACTCGCGAGAATTAAATACACGTTTACATTGCTACTACACAGATGAAGATGACAAGTCCACACTCTGCTTGCCAGAAGGTGATACCAACACACCTGGTCGACGCCGCACACGTGATTTTCGTCAATATCAAGTGCAATACATCCGACGGGCAGGGGCAAGTGCAATTCATCCGAATGGCACATGAAAATAATCTTTTCTCATCGGGTTCGATTAGTTATTCACCCTATTGCTACTCAACCACTCCACTCTCTTCTGCTCATCCGCACAATGCTTCATCGCTGCGCAGTCGCAAGTGAGCGAGTGCTCAGCCCTCGCCCTGCTTTCCTTCATAGCGCGAGGTTCTTCAGATCAGATGGAAATGGGGACGACGGCGTTGTCCAGGGTTCGCTCTGCACGGTTTCAAATGTGCTTCGCTTACAGGTTGCGCGCCAGCGTGCGCTTGGCGGCGGCAACGACGTCCTCGATCTGCGGAAGGCACACCTTCTCGAGGTTCTCGGCGTACGGCATGGGCACGTCCGTGCCGGTAACACGCTCGAGGGGAGCGTCCAGGTAGTCGAAGGCCTCGGTCTCCATAATGATACCGGCGATCTCGGCACCGATGCCGTGCTGGCCCCAGCCCTCCTCGATGGACACGATGCGGTTGGTCTTCTTCACCGAGTCAATGATAGCCTGACGGTCGAACGGGCGGATCGAGCGGAGGTTGATCACCTCGGCGTCAATGCCATCCTTGGCCAGAATGGCGGCGGCCTCAAGGGCCTCACCCACCATGCGAGAGAAGGCCACCAGAGTGACGTCCTTGCCCGGCTTCATGATCTTGGCCTTGCCGATCTCGATCGTGAAGTCCTTGTCCTGAGCCTCCTTGGAGACGGGGAACGAGACGCCGTACAGCAGCTCGTTCTCCAGCACGACCACCGGGTTGGGGTCGCGGATGGCGGCCTTGAGCAGACCACGGGCGTCCTCCGAGTCGTAGGGGGACACGACCTTGAGGCCGGGCACGCTGCCGTACCAGGCGGCGTAGCACTGCGAGTGCTGGGCAGCTGAGGAGGTGCAACAAGAGGAAGCAACGTCAGAGACAACGAATCTAACTGACAGTTGGTGAAAGATCCTACGTACCAACACCGGCGGCGGGGCCGTTGGAGCCACGGAAGACGATGGGCACGCCGATGTCGCCGTTGGACATGTAGAACTGCTTGGCAGCCGAGTTGATAATCTGGTCAATGGCCTGCATGGCGAAGTTGAACGTCATGAACTCGACAATGGGCTTCGTGCCGTGGTAGGCGGCGCCGATAGCGATACCCGTGAAGCCCTGCTCCGTGATGGGCGTGTCGATGATGCGCTTGTCGCCGTACTTCTCCCACAGGCCCTTAGAGACCTTGTAGGCGCCGTTGTACTGGGCGACCTCCTCGCCCAGGAGGAACACCTCGTCGTCGCGGGCGAGCTCCTCGTCCATGGCCGTGTTGAGCGCGTCACGCACAGTCATCTCGTCGGCCACCGTGGCCATGGAGCGGCGCAGCAAGCTCGGGGCCGCCTTGAAGGCCTTGCTGGTGGTCAGGACGCGACGGAGAGCCATTTCAAATCTTGGGGGGAAGGGAGGAAGTGGGGTCTGCTTCTTACGCCGCAAACTTGAGAATCACGCTCTCCGTTCTGCGCGACGGCCTCCAAGCACCATACGTGGGGGAGTCCGCGTACGGTGCGCATCCGTGACATAGGCGGGAGTGCAGCAACCTAGATGGTGAAAGCGCAACTTTAAAAGGATTGGCGCAACATACGCGCAACGCAACGGCCCATCCCTCCAGATCGGACTGCGCTAAGTCCGATTCTGCTTGGAGTTGTTGGGTGCATGTAACAGAGACGAAACCCGTGCACAGATCACTCGGTAGGCCACCCAACACGGGCTCGACGCAGAGAAGCGGAAGACCTCTTTTCATTTGGTTGGATGAACGTGTCGAATGCAGTGTGATGAGTGCTATCTTGTCTACGCAGAGCTACGGCCATCAGACTCCTCTTCCTTCTCCTCCTCTTCCTCGTTAACAAGTATCGTCACGCCCGTGTCTTCTTCCTCGTTGCAATTGCTCTCGTCGTCGGATGCGAACGCGCTGCCTGCCTCGCTCGCGGCTGACGTTGTCATGGGGTCCGGAAGATCCGACGCCAGCTCGACAGGACCGAACATCGGTTCGCTGAGCTGCTGCCGCCTCACGCCGACGAGCACAGCAGCAATCGCGATCACGAACAACGCGGCGACCACGAGGCCCACAGGAAGCAAAAGTGACTTGGCATGTTCGACGTCGAACGGCAGCGCCGCGGTGGCTACGGACGCGGCCTTCTCGAACAGATCCATTGCCGCCGCTGGGACGTCCCCAACGGTGGCATCGTGGCCGCCATCGTTGCTTGCAGAACTAGAGTCACCGCTGCAGGGATTACTGCGTGGTCGCGGATCCTCGAAGTGGTTCTCCCAGTTGTCCCAAAAGTCCTCGCTCGAGCCGAGATCATCGTCGCGTAGGCCTGCTTGAATCGTACCAGAAACGGAAAGTTCGTCCGATGTCTCACTACGGAGGTCGCGATGAATCAGCTTCCCGTTTGCAGTTCTTTCGGCTCCTGCCAGCGTGGCTGTGGCGACAACGAAGGCAAACACCGCGAGTTTCATCGTTGACGGAGTCTCAGTATGTTAGTGGCAGTTGGACCGGGCGAGCAGTAGCGGAATGAGAGAGGTCTCGAGCGAGAGGGATCGAGTTTCGTTTCTTTCTGAGCCTCATGCAGTCTCCATGCGGTCCCAACAATAAAGGCAACTTCGACGTTGAAGCCGTTAGGAAACCAAACCTCTCAGAACGTATAAAACCTCCTATATCTTATTGCGAAACGGCGCGAGCGTCAACGACAGCTGCAATCACTGGGATATCTTAGTCTGCATCTACAAGATGGCTGGCTGCCCCGGGACGAGAGCTCGTCATGTCGCTCGGCGTTGGCTAGCTTAGCCGCAGCTAAGCTAGAGCTACTGCTGGCGATTCTCGGACCTCACACTTGTTTTTGCTGGTTCGGAGACACTAGCAAAGAAGCCTCATCAACACGAGCATGGATACTGCCAGTAAGATGATGTCGAGCGCCCACACCCACGGGCAAGATACATGCTCCAAGGACCCGGCAGGCTGCATGCGCGCTGTCATGTGGACGGGCAAGTCTGTGAAGTTGGAGCACATCCCAAAGCCGAAGATCATGGAAGCGAGCGATGTGGTTGTGAAGGTCACGGCATGCTCTGTGAGTCCGGACTTCGCGACTGACGTGTGTGGTGGCGACGTTGCTGGGCTGGAAAGGGACCAGATCTTAGGCAGCGAAGCAGTCGGAATCATCGAGAGTGTTGGCGCCGATGTCAGCAAAGTGAAGGTGGGCGACCGCGTCGCTGTGAGCTTTGTGCTTGCGTGCGGGAAGTGCAAACACTGCCGCCGACAGGAGTACGCTGCCTGCAACTGCACGAACGCGTCCCAGGAGTTCAAGAAGACTTACGGCGGCTGGGCCCCTGCTGCTGTTCTTGGTAGCACTCGCATGCTTGGGAGTGTTCCCGGCGTGCAGGCCGAGTATGTGCGTGTTCCCTTCGGCGACATGAATTGCTTCAAGCTGCCGTCAGGAGTCAGCGACGACAAGGCGCTGCTTGGAGTGGAGACGACTGTTACTGCGTTGCACGCTGTCGATATGGCGAAGGTGAAGGAAGGCGATTGTGTGGTCATTTGGGGCCTTGGTCCGATCGGACTTCAGGCCGCTCACTGGTGCAAGTTGCGCGGCGCCAAAACGGTGCTGGGGGTGGAGCACAACACGGAGCGGCTCAAGTTTGCACACGACCACATGAACCTGGAGGTGGTGGATCGTCGCGAACTCTCCAGCGCCCAGGTGGTCTACAAGTTGCAGCAGATGCTGCCTCCTGCAGGCGCCGACGCCGTAATTGATGCAAGCGGTTGCTCTACTTCCACGGGGTGGATGGCTAAACTGGAGAAGAAGATTGGCATGGAGTCTCAGCCGGAGCCCACGGACACGTTCAAGGAGATGCTAATGGTTATTCGCAAGTGTGGCCAAATCTCGATTGTGTCGGACTACATGTGCTCGGTGCAATCGTTCCCAATCGGCCATGTCGCGATGAAGAGTGTGACGGTGAACGCTGGTCGCACTCCGGCGCAGAAGTACTACCCTCAGGTGTTTGACGCGATTGAAAGCGGCGAGCTCGACCCGTCGGTGCTCATTTCGCACCGCTTAGCGCTGGAGGAAGTGCCTGAGGCCTACTCGCGCATTGCGAAGAAGGACAGCGGCTTTTTGAAGGTGTTTGTTGCGCCGCATGAAATGCGCGCCAAGACGTAAGGCATGAGCTTGGAACCAGACACTCTAGTCAGAAGTGAGTGACGCAAACGATTAGTTCTGGAGGTCTGATGCATTATTTTTTGTGAGTTTAGCGATTTACTAACTCAAAATCACTTGGCTATATGATGTTCCACGTCACGTTAGATATTAGTCGAATGAACAGCACTGACATCCGATTTACTCAACTTTGCTTACAAAAAGCTTTTACTGAAGCTAAAGCTCAATTCGCCGTGGACCATGTGACACCTTGAGCGGCAAACCCATGAAGTGGCGCCAACCGATCTGGGGATTCATTCCTCCAAGGAAATGGAGGTTCTGCGGGTGATATGGCTGAGACCGGTACCTGTAAGCACTACTGCTCGAGTCCTCGGGGCTAGCCCAAATATTTGGTTGATAGTGCTCACGGGCGTAGTTATAGTTGCTATCAGCAACGTCTCTATCACCCGCCTTCAACACTGTGGCGTGACGGGCATCAAAATCTTCAATTTTTCCAGAACGAGTCCATGCATCCAAAGAAGAATGTTCAATCTGTGGCGAGTGAGCCATATCGAAACCAGAATTGCCGAATAACTCCTCCTTGGGTGATGCTGGCGGACTTGCCACAAGACCGGAAGACGCATTGACTGTGGGGATAGTTGCAGGTGCCACGGAGGGGACTTCACGACGTCTCGGTGGAGCAGGAAACGATAGTTTATCGCTGACGTCTGGCAGGTCTAACGTGACAGGTTCAGCCGTTGCTGCTCCAGATGAAGGTGAATCACCCGAAACAATTCCCACACCGACATGAACTTGATCATTTCCAGGCTCAACATCATTTTTTTGAGTAACGATGACACTGGAGTCAGGAGTTTCGGTATCCATTCTTCTCATGTTGTTGTGAGCTGCGGCAGGTGATTGCATATTCACACCCGAGAAGCTGGAGTCGAGTGTGGTGGTAGTGCTTCCAACGCCTTCTGCACCGCGTAAATGGAAAGCTGCGCGTGCTCCAGCCACCCCCTCCGATACAAGCAACACTGACGTGACAACCAAACCTGGAACCTTCATCGCTGTCGTTTTGCTGGTGAAAACCAAAGTGAGACTCGGTGATCTCATGCACGATTCAGATTTTTAGTTCATTCAAGTGTGCCATGAAACCTCAATCGGTCGACGTTCTCAGACAATTGGCAATACGATTCGCGTGATGCAACAATGCTCCAAGGTGTGGTCACGGCTCTCCATCGTTCTCATTGATTTGAAGTGAAAGGACGAGAGTGCACCTACTTCATCAAATGCTCCATCGTTTGCCATCTTTCGCACCGTGGTGAAGCATTGTTTACTGCGTCGTCACGAAAAAAAATCTCGATGGCTCATTCAAAGCCTCAAAGCAACACAGCCCATTCCCAATTTTGCAAGCTCCAAAGCAACCGCCTCACCACCACCCCCGCCAACGCAACCATGAAGACCGCCACCGCATTCGCTGCCATCCTAGCCCTCAGTCTTTTTGTCAACTCGGACGGGGTGCAAACACCAAGCGCACCTGAACTTCGCATCCTTCAACCGACCGCTGATACACCAACCACCGAAGGCGACGACGAGCACAGGAAGGTGCACCACCACGTCAAGAAGGTCAAGAAGATCGCCATCCCTGTCCCGGTCGCAGTCGAGGTGCCGCAGTACATCCCTGTTCCCGTGAGCGTGCCGTCCACAGTGGTGGCTAGCTCCAACACTGCCGTCGTGGGTTCCTCAACCAACGTTGCTGCCGGTGCAGGTGGAGGTCCTGGTGGCGTTGCGCCTGGCGGGGGTCCTGGAGGAGTTGTGACCCCTGCACCGACGACTCTGCGCGGACGCCCAGCTGCAACTCCTGCAGCGACGGTATCCGGTAGATCCAGAGTCACACCGGCACCGACAACCTCTACCGATGTAGATGATGCTGGAGCACAGCAACCCGGAGCTACTGCAGCACCTGCACAAGGTAATGGAGCTGAAATTCCGACCTTAGCAGGAAACAACAACAACGGATTCGGCCCTGGCTTCGGTGCTCGTGGTTTTCCTGCAAATGGCGGCGGCTTTGGCGGAAACCAAATGGGCCAAATGGGTCAAATGAGCGGCTTGGGTGCCGGCTTCGGTGGAAATCGCATGGGAGGTCTCGGTGGCGGGATGTTCGGCAATGGCGGCGGTGCTGCTGGCACTGGTCCCGGTGGCTTCAACGGCAATGGTCTGGGTCAGCAAATGGGCTTTGGTCCGCAGGGTGGCAATGCGTTTGGTGGGATCGGCGGCCAAGGTGGAATCGGAAACTTCGGCGGCAACGGATTCGCAGGTGCAGCTGGTGGCCAACTTGGCTTTGGAGGTGGTGCGCAGGGTGCTGGTAACAATGCTTTCGGAGGAGAATTCAACGGTGGATTCAATCGCCGCGAGCGTCGTTGAAAGTGGCTAGCACCCACCAGCGACTACAACTTGTAGCGTATTGTACATGTTCATCCAGCTTCTATTCAAAATAACTGCAAACAAAATCGTTATTTATACACGTGAGCACAGGTACTTCGAAGTACAACGTAACGAAGCATTTTCACCTTCGCAACCTTGGAACTTCAAATTTTCTGCCATGCTGGAGAGACAACCGGTGTTTGGACTTGTACTGAGGACGAAGCACGGAAATAGCACGAAGAAACCAAGAATCTAAATACGCCACTTTCATCGAATGCAGGAGACAACAATATTGTAAGTAGTAAGTAGCTCGCTCTATATTGCAAAAAGGAACGTGAAGTGGCAAAGCCGTTGTTTACATAGTAGCAGCCGGCAAACCTTATTAGTGGGCAAACTGGCGCTTGTCTCCCGATGCACGCTTGCCGTACGGGTTGTCTGCACTAAATGCGTGGCCAGAGCGCTGGAACTTGCCACCGCGGGAGCTGCCGTCGTTGTCAAACGATGTTCCCTTACGTTTTCCGGCCTTGCCATTCGTCTTCACCGGAAGCGTCACCTTAGGCGGAACCTGGAGCCCGAAAGACTTCGCCACGCCTTGCAAGTCAAGACGACCAACGTCAAAAATCCCCTTCAATGAGTGCGAAGCGTACGCGAGCAAGTATCCACGGTAAGCGTCCTTCGCGGACTTGTGCAAGTAGTATGTCTTCTCCACAAGCTTCATCAGCTGAGATTCAACGTTCGCAATCTTCGATACGGGGAACTCGTACTCGTTAAGAGCCACCTTCGACGCCTTCAGGTACTTCAAAAAGCCAAGCTCATCGGGAAGAAGCATCAGCAGGGCCTTACCCTTTCCCTTGGCTCCACGCGCCGTACGACCAACTCGGTGGATGTACTCGCGCGGATCATCAGGCGGATCGAACTGAATAATCCAGTCCACTGCCGGAATATCGAGACCACGAGCTGCCACATCCGTACAGAGCAAAATGCCCGTTTTAGCGTTACAGAACTGAAAGAAGGTGGTCGTACGCTTATTCTGTTTCTGCTTGCCGTGAATGTCCAGCACCGGAATGTCAATGTAGTTCAACAGCTCACCGTAGAACTTAACGGCACTGCACGACGAAAAGAAAACCATGACCTTCTTCTTCAAGTTCTTCTTGAGGAACGTGAACAACAACAGGAAGCGCTTGTCACTGGGGGTCACAACGTAACCCTGCTCCAACGTGGCGACCGTGGCCTTGGTGTCCTCCTCTTCAACACCGACATACACAGGTTTCTCCTTAATCGACAGACGAGCAAGGTCCTCTACCTTCTTCGTCTGCGTAGCACTGAACAGCATCGTTTGGCGCTCCTTCGGAATGCACTTGATAATCTGTCGCATCTCCTCTTCGAAACCAATAGACAGAATACGATCGGCCTCATCAATCACAAGGATCTGCAGGTTGTGGTAGATGAACGCCTTCGTGTTCTGTAGGTGATCCAACAGACGACCGGGAGTGGAGATCAAAATGTTCACACCCTTCACCAGGCGCTCCGCCTCGGCACGTCGGTTGGCACCTCCCATGACGATGCCGTGGGTCTGCGAGTGGTACTTGCAGATATCGCGCACGACGCCGTAAATCTGCAGCGCCAGCTCACGCGTCGGGGAGATAACGATGCAGCCGGTACCCTTGCG
Organism: Phytophthora cryptogea; assembly: GCA_000468175.2. Taxonomy (NCBI): domain Eukaryota; phylum Oomycota; class Peronosporomycetes; order Peronosporales; family Peronosporaceae; genus Phytophthora; species Phytophthora cryptogea. Next base: position 9,205 of record AUWJ02010173.1, read on the forward strand.
AGCAGTGAAGCGCACCTTGTGCAGCAGCTCCACGGCGGGAATAAGGAACGACAGCGTCTTACCAGAACCCGTCTTGGCGGCACCAAGCAGGTCCTGACCGGCCAGTAGCGGCCGAATAGACTTGGACTGAATCTTGGTCATCTTAGAGAAACCCATGTCAGCCAGAGCCTTGCGCGTGGGCTCCGAGAGTGGCAGTGACGCAAACTCTTCGGTCGAGAAGTAGCGCTCGTCCACGGCGCTCTCAGCCAGGTTCGCAGCCTCCGCCAGAGCCTGCTCCGTCTCTTCGTCCTGCTCCTCATCCACATTCGGCTGCTCCTCCTGCTCGGCCTCAGCAGCCTCCACCTCCGTCTCCTGCTCCTTCTTGGCCTTTTTACTTTTCTTCTTCTTCTGCTTCTTGTCCGTCACTTCTTCAGCGACTTCCACTTCTGGCGTCTTCACTTCAGCGACCTCCTCGGCCTTGACGACCGGCGTCTTGTCTCCCAAAGCGCTCGCTCCTTTGCGTCGTGTCTTGCCCATTTCGCCTAGCACCAACCAGTGGAATGTGACGTTTCAAGCACTTGAACCGCGACCACCACGAATCGAAATCCCGCATGCCGCACAGCGCGTAGCCAAGCTCGACCTCGATTTTCTCTGAGCGTTTGGCTGGTGGGGACGCAGCGTGTTCCGGATTGGCTGAAATTCGGGTCACGACTATGTACCACTTTTCTGGAACACCCAATTGACCCGCCATCACCAGCCGCACATCCATCAAGTCCGCCGCTCAGATGCTTCACCTCTCCACGCGCGCCCTGCGCCGCGCGCGCCTCGCCGCGCCCCGCAACAACCAGTTGGTGGTGCGCTCGCATGTGCAGTCGCAGTCGCGCTCCATGGGATTCTTCTCGGACCTGAAGAATCAACTCAAGAACGAGATGGAGAAGAACGAGGAGCTGAAGAAATCCTTCGAGGAGTTGGAAAAGACCAAGGAGCAGTTCAAGAATGTGGGGAAGGTCGCAAAGGAGAAGATGAGCGAGGTGAGCTCCATGACGGAGGAGGCGGCCAAGAACTTCCAGGAGCAGGCGTCCCAGGCTTCGCAGAAGATTAAGGACTCGTACGAGGAGACAGCCAAGGCCGCTGCCGCTGCAAAGAAGGAGGAGAACAACAAGGCTGCTACTGAAGAAGCAAATGGCGCTGCTACTGATGGCACTGAGCAAGGCGATGCCAAGAAGGAAGGCGAGGTACGTGTATCTTGTGCTTAAGATCCTTACGTTTGTTTGAGCGTTGAACTAACCGCATGAAATTTCCTATCCGAAGCAGACTACCGAGCAGTCAGATGAGTCTGTGGAAGGAGCTCGTTCGTTTGTGAAGAACTTCTTTGCCGGCATTGCTGCTCAGAAGAACAAAATTATCAACCCAAACAAGTTTCCTAAGCTGCGCGATGAGTGGAAGGAGGCTGCGCAAGAACTCTTTGGCAAGAAGGAAAAGCAAACTGTTGACGAAGCTCTGGCTTCGGTTCGCACGCCGTCTATGCAGACGCCGAAGAAGTCGGAGGGTGAGGAGGAGGAAGCTGCAGAGTACACTGGCACGAGCGCTTTGGTGGCAGTAAAGGAGGAGGAAAGCGCCTGGCAGCGTGTCAGTGCCCGTTTCCGCGAAGCCCCGATTATCCAAGGCATCTTGGATGCCGCCAAACAGGCTGCCAAGACGGAGGCCGGTAAAAAGGTGCAGAAGACGACCAAGCAGGTCAAGGATAAAATCAGTGACGCCCAGGAAGAGGTTCTTGAGGTGTGGGAGACCAGCCAGAACCCGTACGTTGAGGTTCCTTACGTTTGATTTAGTTTCAGGTTCTGACGTGTTGTTTGCATTGGCGCTACAGGTGGGTGTACCGGTTGTCGTCAATTTATGACGGCCTTTTTGGCGAGACTCCCATGGGAGTTGCTATCAAGTAAGTTGGTGCTGATTGCACAGATGCATTCATCGACGTAATGCCATCGACGTAAAGCCATCGACGTAATGCTGACCTTGTTGTGCTTCTCAGGGAGATTCGTCGTGCTGAGCCTGACTTCATCCTGGAGGAGTGGAAGGAGGTACATTCATCACATGGTCTACTGTGAATCGTTGCATGCAAGGTAATAACGACACTCGTTTGCATGATTTCAGAACATCGAGGAGATTGTGCTGCCTGGAGTGCTGGAGGCGTTCCTTCGCGGTAACAGCCGTGACCTGAAGAAATGGTTCGGTGAGGCAGCGTACTCGCGTGTGAACGTAGCTATCCGTGAGCGCAAGTCCGAGGGTTTGGTCATGGACCCTCACGTGCTGAGCATTGACAACGTGGAAGTGATTGAGGCTACGGTACGAACGTCTATGGTGGCTCTACGGTTGCAATGTCCCCATTGCTAATAATCATGCTACTACCTACTTTATAGGCTGAGGACAAGCAGGCCCCCATTATCCTGATGCGATTCCAGGCGCAACAAATCAACTGCATTCGCAACCGCGAGGGAGAAGTTGTGGAAGGGTCCGAGGACGAGGTGCTGGCGTACTACTACATTTTCGCCTTCCAGCGCGACTACGATGACGAGCATGAGACCCTTCGCTGGAGAATCGTGGACCTGCACATGCAACGTGGTGGCCGGTATTATTAGAGAAGCAGGGTCAGTGGTGATGCGCCTCCAGGCTCTGCGTCATCGAGGTAAAATGCGATAGCCGTGATGCTGCCGCCCGGGTGTAGCGAGAAAGCGAATGGACCTGTGAATAGACGACAAATAACTCGTTCGCCCAGCGTATCCAGTCTGTAACCGTCCACTTCAACTTGAAGTTTCCCTGACCATCACTCTGTTCCGCACTCGATGGTCTTCACTGCACTGCGCTCTCTCACTTCCGAATCGGAGCGGCGAAGCACAAGACAAGACAAAGAACACCAAGACCAGCACAGAGAGACCATGGGCATCTCACGCAGGTAATATTATGCAGATTTGTACTAGGGCTTGCTTGTTTGCTGGGCGCCTCCGTCTCACACACTCCATAGTGAGTACAGACCGAATGGCTTGGGGTTGCAAGCGGCTGCAAACGACAGCGAGGATGAGGAAGACGACAGCTTGCGCTCGTACGAGCCGATCGATCTGCTCCAAGACGCCGGAATCAACACGACGGACATCGCCAAGCTGAAGAACGACGGTTTTGCAACCATTGGGCAGCTCTTTCAAGTATCCCATAGGAGTTTGCTTGGCGTGAAGGGCATCAGCGAGGCCAAAAGGGACAAGGTGTGGTTTTTGTCGTCCTTGACTGCGTTGCTTGGAATTCTTACCATTCACTGTTGTGTCTAGCTTCTCCTAGCAGGCAAAAAGGTAAATCGAGTGCGAATTTGTTCAAATGCTGCAGCGTAATTGAGCTAATTGCAGTGGGTGTATCATAGCTGATGCCCGAGAAGAGCGGATTTGTCTCGGCAAACACGCTGTACCAGCAAAGTCAAAGCAGACTATTTATCACAACTGGATCAAGCCGTAAGCGGTTCTGCATCTTTGTTGTGATTGTGCCATGCTGACGAGTTGATCGGATGCTAGAGTTCGACCAAATTCTTGGTGGTGGTTTGGAGACGATGTCAGTGACAGAGGTAGGAAACGCACATACTGAAGATGGTAAATTGTTGATTCGGAGCAGTCTAACGCTTGGGCTGTGGTTGGCAGGTTCATGGCGAGTTCCGAACTGGTAAAACACAATTGTGTCACACGGTAGGCCTCGCACTTCGTGCACTGTTAGCCAAAATGCTGACAATTCTATAGCTCTGTGTGACGGCGCAGCTACCTCGTTCTCGAGGTGGAGGGGCAGGTATGATCGGGATGTACCTGTATCTTCAAGATTATGAAATCTTACCATGTTTTCTCGACTTGACTAGGGAAAGTCGCATTCATCGACACTGAGGGAACATTCCGACCGGTATTGTACAGCAAGTGCTGTTGTTGCATTGTTTGACTGACCTAAATTGACTCTGCAAACTTTCAGAATCGCGTTGCGGAGATTGCGAAGGAGCGCTACAACATGGTACGCTGGTATTCGGCTAACAATTCCGAATTTCGTTAACGGCCCCATCACAATTCGTTCAGGACCCTGACGACGTACTTGATAACATCATTGTTGCAAGGTAGGACATTAAATGGATCGAAAAAACTTGGCTGTCTAACTTCGTTTGCAGGGCTCACAGCCACGATGCTCAGATGGACCTCGTTATCAAACTTGGTGTACTTTTCGCTGTATGGGTTCTCAACTGATGCAGCACGCCGAGGTTGGTGGTATCTTACAAGTCATCTCTGTTATAGGATCCGGACCAAGGACCATTTCGACTGCTGATCATCGACTCGGTGACCGCCCTATTTCGCACGGATTTCTCTGGAAGGTGCTTACTGGTGCATTTTCATTATTTCATCAATTTCCAGTTTCCTGACGCTGTCGATGGATAGAGGAGAGCTGAGCGAAAGGCAACAGCGGCTGAACCAGCACCTCGTTCGGCTAGTCAAGCACGCTGAAGTAAGTTTCTTCTGAAGTTGGTTTTGAAGTCGGTGGCTGAGTCTAACACGTATTCGGCAGGAATTCAACATTGCAGTGTTAGTTGTGAATCAAGTGATGGCTGACCCTGGGGCGAACGCGATGTTCGGGTCAGCAATGAAGCCTGCAGGTACGAGGAGAACATCGCCGTGCAATTATGAGTTACATCAATTGATGCAACCGTTGCCACCGATGCAGGGGGGCACGTGATGTCTCATGGTGTTCACACACGCGTCTTGGTACGCTTGTTTTTAGATATTTTGACGGACACGTGTATTCAGCTAACCAATAACCAATATTACAACAATCCGCAGATGAAGAAGGGACGGGCTGAAAATCGCATCTGGTAATGATGAACTTGCAATTTGTCGTTCTTGCTTCTTCGTTTCTCACTTACGCCCAACCACGCAGCAAAATCATCGACAGCCCATGCATGCCCGAGGCCGAGTGCTCGATTCAACTCTACACTGGTGGAATTAAGGACTCAGACGATTGAGTTCGGCATGCTCGTGCAATTCCCGCATTTTATTTGAGTGGAATAATTTATCTTAGCTGGGCATCTAACGTACAATCTATCCGCGGAGCCATGCATGCGTGGGGCTTTACATCACTGGCGCTGCACCACCTTGCTTCTGGTCTTCTAGGATGTACCATGTAGGATTGAAGGAGCACTCCACGTCGGGGTTAATGTTCTCCACGCCGATCTTCAGCTCAGTAGGCAGCACTTCGAGATCTTCCTTTGAAATGTAGTCGAGATTTTGGTGGAGAACCTGCATGGCGAGAATTAGCAGCGTCGATGGCTGGTGCACCGTCGAGTATCGAAAAATGTCGTTGTTGCGCTCCACGCCGTTAGACCCGCCAAACACGAAGATTTGATCGTTGTGCACTACGCTGGTGTGGAAGTCTCGGGCATCAGGTTGAAACCCTTCTTCGTCATAATAGATGCGCCACTCGCCAGTCCTCAAGTTCAGCTCGCTGAGTTCGTTCTGTCGTGAGCCGCTGTCATCACGTCCACCGAACATGACCAGTCGATAAGGGTCGCTTGACAACTGCGTGATGGTGTGCGCAATACGAGATTTCGGGATATCGCCGCCGCATTCAACTTGGTGCCACTCGAGTGTGTCGACGTCGAGATAGTATGTGTCAATGGGTCCCTTGGGGGGATCGTAAAGTCCGCCTCCCACAACGTACATGCGGTTGCCAATCATCGCCACTTGGTGTTTGTATCGCGGGCTGGGGCGTTTGCCACCAGTCTCTTCCTTCTTCCAGACTTTCGTTAGTTCATCAAAAACGTACAGGTCGTTCACATACACGTGCCCGGAAGTGCCACCGAAGAGGTACAGCTTGTTGTTGATGGCGCAAAGGCTTTGGCCGTAACCGGGTGGTGGTTGCGTGCCTTCCGCCTCAACAATCGTCCAGTTCTTATCGCGGATGCTGAATTGCAGCAGCTTGCCCATGTTCGTTTGTCCCCAGTGCGGTCCCGACCCACCGAATAGGTAAAGCTTCGTCTTGTCCGAGGATGTACACCAGGCGTGCGAGGCGCGACCATCTATCCAAAGGCAACAACGTTAGAACTGACCAAAGGGTGTTGAGACACGACTGCGAAAGCTGTACCTGGAGAGATGCCGTTCGAAGTCTCGATATGCACCCAGTGGTGTCGGATCAGGTCGAACGCGTAGATGTCATTGTGGCAGTTGCCGTCGTTGTAGCCCCCAAATACATACATCATGTCTCCGACTGCAAGCGCAACACGACAAGATCGTTAGCGGTGTCAACAGAGCAGCCTGCAGTTCGTGTACGCACCAACAAGAGACGAGTGTCCGCTGCGCACGGGAGGGCGGTGGCCCGAGGTCGAGATCTTGGTCCAGTTGGACGGCGTGTCTTCTGCACGAACAAGACGCCAGTCCAGAGTTAGTTCCGCTCTCAGTGCTGTGAGGCGAGAGGTTCTGCAGCACGTACCGAGGTCGTCCTCCTCGTAGGACAGCTCGGAGCCGAAGCCGAAGCGCCGCGCGATGGGCGAGTTGACCCAGCGCGGGCTGCGCAGCAGCTTGAACAGGTCGTCGAACATCTCGGTCTGGGAGCAGTGTGCGCGAGGCGGCTGGTTCGGTTGTGCTGTGGGGTCGTTTCCTCTCTTCTGGGTGCTACTGTCGCTTGGCTTCTCTGGGATCTATCTATAGGATCTGGCGATAAATTTAGTCTTTGTATGCTCTGATTCGGGCGGTTTTCTTCAACTTGGCTATTTATAGCGCCGAAATCGGGGTTGCTCCGATGTGATGCCGGTTTGACTGCAGCACGTTTTGCCGCGCCGAGCACGGCTCATCAAGGCCTCGAGGAAAACGCTCGCGGCGACACGAACACTTGCGCTTCAGCACGCGGCAACGCGTTGCCGTGTCTGCCGTGGCGAGCGCGCGAAGTGGCGTCGTACGACGCGGCGATAATGCCTTTGTCAAGGGCGGACTATCCACGCGGGGTCTCCCCATATGGCGCTGCGCTGCAGAGACTTTAGCAAGCGCTCCGTTTGACAGGTGAGCAACGTCGACAAGTTGCGGTCCATTCACACAATCCATTATTGGAAAATGCACAAGTTGCAAGTTAGATTTGTGTGATCAATCTCGTCGTAACCTGGTTAAATACGGGAATAACCAGGCTAATACTTATAGCTTCGCCCTCTGCATGGCAATGCAGTGGTTGCCAGGCAAAGGCAAATAAATGCCCGTGTCGTAGCAGGCTTCCTACATTTATACCGCTCTCGACGTTGACGTAGGCACATAAATGAAAGGTGTTGCCGATTGAGGGCGTACTGATCGGTAACATGTTTTGCAGGTCAAATAAGGGTCAGTCCACGTATATGGTCACCACAACAAAACGGTCGAGTGTGGGTCAGGCCACAACCTTGGTCACACTCACTTCGTCTTCTTGTCAGGTAAGATCGTAGAGCACGCGCTCACTATATATATCCTTAGTCACTTAAAGCAACCGCTAGTAGCCCACTTTCAAACTAGCAACACAAAACACTAGAAACTGCGCTTTCATCTTGAACGGATGGAGCAGCAAGTTTCGCCGGTCCCTAGCAGCGGTTCACCTCCTTACACCGACGCGTCAATAACACGTCCGGCGAACCAGCTCACGTGCATCTTCCTCGGAGGATACAAATTTACACGAGCCAACAAGTCCGGTGTCAAAACTAGCTACCGATGTAGCAAGTATCGAAGTTCTGAATGCAAGGCGAAGGCTGAGTATCGTCCTGACGAAGGACTGTACATCGTAACCATGCCCCATTCTTGTCGGCTTCTTATTGCAGAGGAAAACGCTGTAAAGAACATCGAGGAAGCAATGAAGGACCGTATCGACGAGCTATCGCTAACAGAAATGACGTTGACGGCCCGGGCAATTTGGAGAGTTGTCAATAGCGAGTTTTATCTCGAAAGACCTGTTGATGAAGCGGTAGTGGGCCTGGACGAAACCCAAGTGATGAATCGTGTGGCAAACACTAGAAGACAGTACTGGGGCGGAAACGTCCATGGAATTGTGGAAAGACCTCCTCTGTCTTTAGTCAAGGGGAGTGCACTTCGATTCTTTCAGT
>AUWJ02010174.1:0-27544 GCA_000468175.2 Phytophthora cryptogea
AACCCCAATGCTCATGCCTAAAACCTAACTTCGAATGCCAGAATAAGCACCATGAAAGACTTCCATGTCCCCTTCCCAGCAATATGGATGGGGTCTTATGCATACATTTCGGTCTTTCGGTCGAAATGGCTGGTACAGTACATACACTACCATTTTTGAAAACTTTAAATTGCTGTGCAAGGGTATCCGGATAGTATGAAGGTATGTTTTGATAGTGTAGACGTGCAACGAACTTGGGAATCAAGTTACCGTTAAAGACGCACGATTGTATACTTTTCGTCTCAGTTACCATGAGAATGATTAAAACTTTTGAAAATGCCAGCAATGAGAAGGACAACCAACAGTTACCAATTTAATTTAGTTTGTGTGGAGATATCATGCCTCCAAGCACATGCAGGGGTAGATGCATCGTTCTGGCCGGTAGAGAAGAGTAAAACATATTTCTCCGACTCCCTCGCGGCCAATGCCTACTCGACAACTTCTTCACCAAGTTCCTCCCCCAAACTTGTTAAATCCACCGCCAAATAAGTGTTGCCGAATTCAAAACGACTAGACCCACGTGAACAAAAATCCCTACCGAACTAATGCGAGAATCGCCACGAAAATCCTAACTGAGTATCACGCATTTCCTCTGACAGACAAGTTAATTTAGTTTTTAAATATTCTTGTAAAATCTCGGACTTTGAGACCACCTAACATACAGCTTTCGTAAGCTAAGGATTAAATCGGAACTGCTTTGCTGGGTATGAGGGAGAGCGTTGTAATGACGCGAAGCGGTTCGTTCAGGTTTGAGTTGAGTGCAACGCTTGCCACCGCTGGAGGGCAATAGCTCGTGATTAACAGCACGAGCAGCGGTAGAACGGCAAAAACCGAAAAAATGAGACCAACGCCAAACACCACAAACTTCCAGGTGGGGGTGGGCAGATCGCGCCGGTCGTCTGAGAGAATTGCGCGTGGCTGCGGTCGCTGGGTGCCCCGTATCGGGAGATTATTCGAGTCAAAGAACTCGCTAAGGTTTTCGTCGTCCCCCGAGTCGAAGAAATCATCGGGATTCATGACGAGATAGTTCATTGAGGGTCGGGAGGTCGTCACCGTCGGCAAACTTTGGCTGTTCATACTTTGCCATCTATCTGCAATTCTCAGCGGCGTCCACCGAGCCATATCGAACCATATTGTAGTGACTACAGCAATAAACCCCTGAACCACGAGAACGACAACTAGCACGTGCGTGGTGATCATTGTCTTTTGTGCCTGAGTCACCACCAAGTCCTGGCTTTTATAAACGTGGCCGAATTCGTATCGGCGATGATAAGCGCGCACCGTCACCACATCCATTGAAAACAACACCACTGACAGCAAGCACATTGCGTAAATGGAGGATGCTCTCAAAATTCGCTTGAGCACAAGTTTGGCTCTCGAACGGAATGGTATACCCCGCGTAAAACAGTCAAAGCACCCATTTGGAGCTGTGTCGTTGCAGCATTCGAGACGATTGATGCCAGCATCGAAACCACTGAGCACCAACACGAGAAAAGTCACCACCACGAAGTCTTGTATCATTCCTAGCAGTACGCCATAAATTCGGGTCGGGGTCGAGTCTTCGTCGGGTGTCGTCGATGCCTGCACGAGATCTCCGACGTTGCTCAACCGATACGCCGAGAAGAAGATGAGTTCTGCGAGGTAAATGAAGAGCCAACTGACCCACGCGTGTCTGTTAATCTGTGTGTTGATCTGGATGTTGGCGCTCCGCAACGCCCACAGCGGCCCGGACCTCATGCCTCTTGGAGAAATACAAATGTGCGTGCGTAGGTTTCAGCGTCGTCGTTGGCCGAAACACTTTTATTTGCGCGAGCTCGCTCGCGATACATGCGAAAGAGGCACTGAAGAGAATCAGTCATGCAGAAAGGCAAGGCCACGTACTTGCGGCGAATACGTACGAGCTCTGGCAGTCCAGTATTAATGGACTGATCTAACCAGATACGACCAGTGTCAATACGTTCATTAGGAAACTAATTCTCAAAGGACTATTATGTTAATCAGGAGTGTTTGGGGGTTACCGTAATTTTCGGGAATTTAATATAGGAGGTGCAGTGGTTTTCAGAGTATGTCAAGTTTCGTTTTCTGAACTTAAAGAAGTTGGAAGTACCACCACTCACATAAGTATATACCAGTTGGTACTAGATCCAGTATTAGAGCACACATTTTTGCGGCAGTAATGCTTATGGACCACTTGTACGAGTACCAGCTTCCGACACGACAAATCCCCGCCGCAAATTGGTAGAAACGCACCTGCCTACCCCGTAGAGAAACGCCCGTTGAGTCATTCAAGAAGTTGATCCGCTTTGTGTTGCTTTTTACGAGTGCTGGGTTCTGATCCATCCATATCGCATTGACGATTTTGTACCCCGAAGAGGATTTACACAATAGAACGTCATGCGCGAAACCGGCACCGGCATCAATCACAAACGTCGCATTACCTCAGATTTCCCATCGGTTTCGATGGAAGCGAGGTGAATGTCATGACGATGATTCCAGTCCGACAGGACGTTGCGTAACACACCTCAAGTCTGTATGTTGTAACTCCACGAAATTGAGGACCGGCATCGTGGGGCCACTAGTCATCATTGGGCCCCTGAATACTCTCACAGCGTCGGTCCATTGCACGTAATCACCCGTTCTAGCTAGAACCCACCAGAAGCATTAGTATACACAAATGGCGTTTCCGACCACAATTTTGCTTGACGAGGTCAAACTCAAACACCATGTTTCGTCAGCTGAACCTACAGGTACGACTGCTACACTAGAGCAACAGCCACAAGGTCTAGCGAATCGACACGTACGTCGGGATCTTCGAGCGGATGATTGCGAGTGCCTCTTTTCCACCGTTACTTTCCAGAATGGCCAGGGTGTCTTCAACGTCCGCTCTCAACTGCTTCGTGAGCAGCTTGCGGTGGATCTGCTGGGTGAGCTTGGGTAAGTAGATGTTCATCTCCCCTTCGATGAGATCCGAAAGCAAACGTGTAGCTTCCAGCGCCATGAGGAACGTATCATCGTCCTTGGCCATGAGAGCCGTGCGTAACGCTACGATTACCTGTGCAAGAATTGGTAACGTTTTCTCTCGAGCGTCCTCCAACTTCAGTAGTTCGCGAAAGGTAGTTCGGGCAAGGAAAACGAACGGATGTTCGGTTTCTAAGAATCCTTCCACACAGACAATGAGCAGTGGGTCGTACGACAGAGCTGGAAACGACAAATTAGTGTGAGCTCTCCGGAACGCCACCTTTAGTCTTTAGACAGGTAAAACTTACTATTAGGATCCTTCGTCCACTGTAGTGCGTTGCGAATACTTCCGTGGTTAATTCGGCATGGGATCGATCCGGAGTCGTACGCGCTGGAAAAATTGCTGTGACAAAATAATCGAGTTAGTGTTGTGTATCAACGCACTTTTGTAGCTTGACGACGTACGTCTTGTGCTTCTTCCTACTTGAAGTGAAGACTGAAGCTTGTTTGTGCTTGTGCAAAGTTGCGGAGGGCAGCGGGTGCACTGACACAGGTTTCTTTGCTTGGTCTGCAGCGGGAGATGATGTAGACGAACGTGAAGTAGACTTGGCGGAGGTCGGAGGAGAGGCGCGCTTTGAAAACTCAGCGTTCTTTTGATTTGAGGCAGTAGTAGCTGGGCTGGACAATCTCGACTTCTCTGTTGATGCAGTTGAGCGTGACTGACTTGAACGACTCCCGCTTCGGCTATTGCTGCTGTGCGTTCTACTTGAACCGCCATTGTTGCCATCGCCTTCATTCTTGTCAATCGATGCATTGTTACCACGCTCTCCAGCAGTCTTCGTCTTCGCCACAATTGGAGCCATGATTCAATACAAGCGGTGTTCTTTGTTGGAGCTCTATCGAATTATGAGCTGGTTTGGCCTTGAAGCTTTTGCTCAATCCCATTGACAACTTTGCTATTAATAGTAAAGCACACGAAGGCCACATCTCCTCACCTTGTAGTTCTTGCATCAACGTAGCAATCGACAGCGGAAACATGCCATCTATTTTCATATATTCACACAATGCAAGCAGGAGAGCCTACAGAAAACAAATCCGTTAGAATGCCCCACAACGGCATCAAAGGCTCCATGAGCGGTAGTAGTAGAACTCTTCGTCCGCCGTGTCATAGTAGTTAATCCATCCGCTTCCATTCGGCTCCGAGTTCGCGAAGTGCTCCTTCAGTACCAGCTTGACGTTCTTGCCGCGCTCGCGCTGCGTGATCTGCAGGCGGAAGTTAACTTCGTTACAGTTCGTGGGCACGGTCACCACGAGCTCGTCCTTGTCGACGTAGAAGCGTCCGCGGTACACGCCCTTGCGTTGGTCGCGGATGTGTGATTCCACTTCATGCGGCGCCTTGAACAGCATTCCGTACAGCACCGTGCCATCTCTCTGGAAGGAGAAGTACCGGTAGTAGATGCACTTGAGGATCGTGCCCGGCACAATGTCCGTCCACATGTTGAGCTCGGGTTTCTTATAGTACGCCACCTTGAGCCAGTAAAACCCGTTGTAGCGCACGCGTGGGCGGTCGTGGAACATGTCGAACCACGTGGGGAAGCGTCGCAGCCCGAACTTGTTGCGAGCCGCCGCCGCCGCCGCCCTCGGATTTTGCACAGGGAAGATGCGTCGACACAGCGCTTCAAAAAGCACCTCGGAGCGCGCTACCTGCAGCAGCCGCTTGCACGCGCAGACGCATGCTCCGATGGTATCTTCGTCCAGCCACTTGAGGATGTCAATGAGCAGAATATCTGCGAAATTCAGCAGCGTGTGGTCCTCATTGGGGTCCTCTTCCTCCTCCTCCGTCTGCTCTAGCTCCTGAACCTTCTCTGTGGCTTCTACGGCGCTTGAGACGCGAGTAAAAGGCTCGGAATCCTCGTCATCTTCGTCGTCTTCTACGTGCCGTTTCTCCTCTTCCACGAGGCTGTTTCGCCTCGGAATTCGTTGCACGGGTGGAGCTTGAACCTGCGCAGTCTCCTGGCGTCGTCGCTGCCCCTCAGACTGCAGAATTTCCGCCATAAAGTCGGGTCTAGCGAAACACCACCAATAAAAACACATAAAAGCTCCGTTTAGACGCTGTTTCAACGCGTTTTCGACCGCAATTTCCAGTGTAGACAGTACTCGAGCGACTCTTGCAGCGCTGCCTGCAGTGCCTCCTCGTCCGCGTCGCGGTGGGCTGAGCACTTGACGCTCGCGCTCTCCTCTCGGTGCGGAGCCATGACGGCCGATGGAATTCTGAGTCGAAAGCTTGGAGCTCGTAAAACGATCGACTTTGACAGGGTTCGGTCCGACCGGGACGAACATTCCCCGACAGTTCGCGTACTTAATCGAATGTCGTTACCTGATTGGCGCAAAAGAATGTGTTGGACGTCCAACTTGTCCAACATTGCGATCTTGAAGCGATGCAAGTTGAAGTGGACCACCCAAGGTCTCTGGTAGTTGTATTGCACGCTTACAGCAGGAACTGGACTTGACTGGCGTCCTCCCGAGTGAGACGTAAAATGTGTTTGGGCTGGTCCAGATTGCCGCCGCTGCCGTCGTCTTTGCGTGTGAGGAAGTGGAAGCGACAGGTCTGGATGATCTGCTTGAGACCGGCGCTCGCCCCTCCAGTGGACGCAGGAGCTCCACCATTTACACTTTCTTTCAGAGCTGCAAGCTTGTGCTCCTTGAGACACGACTGGTGCATCTTGAGCATGCCGCCGAAAAGACCGGCGTTGCCGCTGTTCCACCACCGCACACTACCGTCACGAGCTGCGTACGACACCAAAACTTGACCGTCCGATCGGAACCGAACGGCTGAGACCGCCGAAGCGTGGCCGTCGAGGACTCGCCATTTCGTCGCGGTACGGAGGTCGTAGATGACGATCACCGCTTCCATCGTTCCGAGTGCCAAACGCTGCGTCTCCTTGTGGAAGTCGACCATGGGGAACCGCCGTACCAAACTGTGTAGACAACGAGTGCTTAGAGGTAGACACCGACGACGTCGCTCGGGTTTTGTTGGGTCCAGGCACGTCATGATGGTATCCACGAATGCTGGCAAGTGACGGCACATGAGCAGGTAGTGCGTGTTGATGAGCTCCATCATGTAGAGCAGGATCGTCTCGTGGAAACCGGGTGGCCGGTCATGGTTGTGCATTTCCTGTTGGAGCAAACCGAGAACGAAAGCGGACTCGCAGGCGCCAACTTCTACCAACAAACTCATCGCCGCATTGCTCCCACCAGTACCACCCTCGTTGAAGTTGGCAAGCGAGCCCCCTGGTCCAATCGCACTGTCGTCGCCGTTTTCGCTTTGAGCTAGGCGATGCTTCTCACGCATGTCGATCAACAAAAGCTGAATCATGAGCGACGACAGATCCACAAGGTGCGGCCTGAAGAGCATCAGCCCCTTGGTAAGCAGCTCGGCTGATACAGAAGCCACAAATCGTTCTGGGGCCTTAAGCAGGAATACCAGGACATCGCACACTTCACGCGCACCCGCCGGAGAAATCTCGCCAGGGAAGTACGTGCCGATCATACTCATCAAAAGCACCAGCGAACCCAAGCGTTCTACAACCAAAGAAAACGACATCGCTCCGAAGTCCGTGCCAGAGTTGGCGCTGGTGCCACCGCTATTGGCAGCAGCATTGGTACTCGGTTGAGAACTGGAACTTACTCCACCGCTGGTTCCAACTCCGCCGACGGTTCCAAGGAACGATCTCCCAGTTTCAGTCTCTAATCGCACCATTTCCCAGTGAAGTTTTGCTGAATACTCTGCTGACAGCGCACTTCTTTCGGTCGGGGGTAGACGTTTGATCACTCCACTCAATAACGTGCGCGCAGCCAATTGTATATACTCGCAGGAGTCAAACCCAAAGGTTGCTAGTTCTTCGAGAGCTGGTTCCCTGAAATGAGCAACCGACTCTGGAAGAACAATCGAGTGCTGTGTAATTACCTGACTCCAGAGGACTTGAAATTCTTCTTTGTTGGTTGGCGATAGACTACCGTTGCCGGACTTGGGGTGCTTGTACTCCATAAGACTCATACAGAACGACACGACACCAAGCG
Source organism: Phytophthora cryptogea (assembly GCA_000468175.2). Lineage (NCBI taxonomy): Eukaryota > Oomycota > Peronosporomycetes > Peronosporales > Peronosporaceae > Phytophthora > Phytophthora cryptogea. Next base: position 7,078 of record AUWJ02010174.1, read on the forward strand.
CAATACTGGCAGACAACGCTGATGAGTGCTGCCAATTTCGTGCAGAAGCAGGTACAGCTGGCGACATCGAGCTCTCGAGTTCTTTCTGGGAAAAAGCCTCAACCAACGGAGATACTATTGGAGTTGTCCATGGAACAGGAATGGTTAGTGCCCCAGATACAAAGTCTTGTAGCGCACACGAGTACAATGCGTGTGCTGGCTCAATTCCAAGAATGCTGCGGCATGACTGATCAATAGCAGGAGTAATACCCCATGACAGCAGCAGCGACAGCATGAATAGCTCCATTGAGCCCGTAGCATATACGGAAGGTTGTACCGTTTCATAATCACTGTCTGCAGCCACGACAGTTGCTCCATCCGTGTGGAAAAGCATTGAGTAATAGCTGCTCCAATTCTTTTTTAATTGCTCTGCGCTTCGTAGCACGCCAAATTCAATTAGCTGCACAGCTGCATTGCCAATAAATAATGTGGAATTTTCGACGAGAGAATAGCCAACACAGCCTGGTGCATCCGCAGCCTTGTCACCTGAAGCATTACCACCTCCAGTGAGCAAAGCGCACGGTATCGTTCGCTCCAGTATGCCGGTGTCTGTACTCCACACGTACACCATACGATCTTCGGACTCCACGTAAAGCAGACCGCGTTCCAAATGCCAATCAAGGTTTAGGATTCTGTCACCGTGCCCCGCTAGCTCTAATACGCACTCCCACTCGACGTTAGAGTGATTGCTTGTATGCTTTATCGAAGAACCGCGCACAATTGAGCCTCTGGCAGCAGGGTGGTGATTGTACTGAGGCGCATAAAGCACAACGCGGTGATCGACTCCGACTGTTGCAACAAGACGATCAGGATACATTGCATCCCAATCAGACCCGAAATCAGCAACACCAACGCCTCTTATCAGTGGTGATACACTGATTTGCTGGATTGGACCACGATGGTTGTGAAATCTCTGCAAAATTCTTGCTTCTTGTTCAACCAATGTGTCAACCGCAGAACTTGTACGGAGCAGAACAAGCTCGATTATTCGCAAGACCCCATCCGTACCGCCAGTAAACACCATAAACCGGATTGAAGTTTGGGTATCACAGGTACCTTCGGGGGTTAAACGATCAATCGGCCCTGCTACGCCAGGTGTCTCGATCTTCAAAGAACTTCGATCATTGCGATCCTCGATTTTTAGACTGAGATGCCGGTTCCCAGTACTTCTCTTCATATTAGGACTGGGAAAGCGTGACCTGTGGAATGGGTTCTTACGCGTTGCAAAGTATGTTTCTTCGGTGGATGACTGGCTTAAATTACTGGGTGAAGGCGCGTCATGTGCAGTGCTGGACATAGGTCCAACTCCCCAAAAGGAATGGGCAATAGCTGTTATCCGACCAGAATGGCACTGCAATTGCGTTTCCGAATCACGCGCTTCGTCCCCAGTTTTATTTGGCAAGTGCTCTTGGGTCAGCAGGCCGATGCAAAGCATTCCATCCGAAAAACCTTTGGCAATGACAGGAATATCCAACAGGAACCGGTACGACGATAACTCTAGTTTTCGTTGTTCACTTTCGTTTGTTTCGGGCTCAGTTCCTGCACCAGGTGCCCCACCTCGACCTGTAACTGGTGCCAACGCGGTCGCCAGCACATTACTTGCCGTGCTTGTAATTGATGCCCCACCTGCTGGACTTCCAAATGAGTCGTTAAGTTCTCTGCCACGCTTGCGGCGCATCCCAGCTCGTCGAACGAGTTCGTAAGTTGAGGACGACTGAGTTTCATCTCTTCCCAGTATAAAGTGTGTCAAACAACCTCGTTGTTGGGACGCAGGCAGTGGTCGATCGTCATTCAGACTTCCCTGAGCCGCTTTTGCAGCGGCTTCAAACCCATCGGTGAGAGAATGGAACCGTACACGTTCTGCTGGTGGCACTCGTGCTGCAACTATATTTCCGTGATTTTGTAGTAAGCGCATTGGTGATGGCACTCGCACAGCAGGCATGGTCCAAAGTCCTAGAGATCCGCGGTGGCACATATGTACGACTTGCAGAATTGATTCCACAAATGGCGAGCCAGTCTTAAAACACGATGTAAACCCTGCATGCTGCCGTCGCCCAGCCAACGGAGAAACGAAACTTCTAGGCTTCGTTTGCGAACTTTTCGACTTGTGAACCAGAAGATCACAGCACTTACACCGATCCATAGAGGTGACATACATGGCCTTGTCAATAATTCGTAAAGGTTTCGAGTCGGATCTTGGAACTAACTGATCCTGATCTTTCGTGAAAATAAAAAACTTTCCGGCAGGATCTACAGACGATTCGGCTGTCATGAACTGGAAAACATGACCTGTGTTGGTCCACAAAACAACGTTTCCATCCTCTAAAAACTCGCCGTTTTCCCAATAGACATCTCCACAATTGGTACTAGTACTGCACGACGTGAGATATTTGCTACCGTAGGTAGTCGCTGCCTGACGAACAAACTCAGCTGGCGCAATACGGCAGCTCCCAGTACCGGTATTAGATCGCATCTTAGAGAAGACCTCATTACTTGCTTGACCATCGCTGCGTATATCCAACGGGCACAGCCATTTTCGCTTAAGTATTACAAACTTGGTTTTCCACGTGAGAAGTACGAGTGACGCATCTGGAGAAGCATGTACTGAGAGTGGGAAATAGCTGTTCTTGATGGAGCCCATTAGTGCTGTCTGCGGGTTCATGTTGTCGCCATCTTTCAGCGACGTACTTTGAGAGCACGTAATATCCTCCGCCTGATCAGCCCACGAGATGACCCAGCTACTCCGCTGTATCCACCGAAATCCCCACGCAACACTCGCTAGCCCACCACCTTCACTAACACCAAACGCAGTGCCACTGGTTGACCCTCGAGGCTGCGTCCACAAGAAACATTTCACCAGCCCCTCTGCACCCAGCGACAACACTACTGCGTCCCATCGCTGCGTGTGTTGGTCTGCATTTGGGTTCGATAAACTAGCGATTCGTCTGGACTCTGACGATCCGCCACCTATAGACGACCGAGAAGGCGATATCCGGCCGCTTCCTGACGGGCTGTCAGGGTCTCGCTCTCCAATCGCACTAGTAAACGCAATGTCCATACCAGACCCACTACTTGACCGTACCAACCTTGGCCGCGGCGACTTTTGCCGAGGCATCTGCAACTCCCCCACTGCAATACTGCGTCGAATCTGTTCCTGCGCGGTGTCCATGCAATACAGCAGCTGCATCCTCCACGTATCCAGCACCATGAGTCTCGACTCTTCACTCACCACAACCGCGAACCTCTTATTACACAACATCTCGAGTCCCAAGAGCGGCGCCAGCTCCTTTGCCAAAGACGCGTTGGCTTCCGCACACGCGCCGTTGGGTAGTTGCCATCTGGCCAGAGCTCCGTCTTTCGTAGCGGAGATCAACGTGCTCTGACCCCACTCATCTGTACCACTTACGATGCCCACGACGGGCTGGCCGGAGCCTTCACTTCCTGGGAACACGAGCATGTTGACCTGCTCCACCGTGTCCTGTTCGAACCTCCAGTACAGCACCACGCCGTCCACGGTGCCCGCAAAAACGCACAACTGTGTGCGAGTGTCTTCTTCATTGTCATCTTCATTGTTGACGTCTCGGTCCTCGTCCAGAGCCACGGAACTCGAGTTTTGGCTCGGCTGGGACACAGGGAGCAGCAGAACGTGCAGCGCCGCCACTTCCACACGCGGTGGCTCGTTCCAGAGCACGAGGGGGACGACCACGTCCTTCCCGGAGGCTTTGTGCTGCTGGCGGACGTCTCGAGTGTCCACCGACGTCCTCCAGGACGCCGTTTTGCGCACCATAGCGACGTTTATATCGGATTATAGAGGTCTCGGGAGATTGCAGATTTCAGAGTCTACAGAATGCTTCAAGGCGTGAATCACAGCTCAAACGACAGAGGAGATACAGAGGAAGCGCATGCAGTACGTGGCAGCTTGGTGGGGCGTCTGGGGGCGGAGGAAACGGGGATGCACGAGTGCCCTCGAGCTGCTTGAAGCGACGCTGGTCCTAGACTCACTTTTGGCGAATTGATCGCAATGCGCCTCATTAAGTGCGAATCCGGAAATAAGCGAGGTTATTTGAAAGTGGACATTGGAGGATAAGGTAATTTTAATGATCACTTGTTCTTGACGTGAGATGGTGCAACTAGAAAGATGTAGACGTTCTTGGCGGATGTTGTCTGCAAAAGTCCGGGGCGACAACTCGCCCGCTTTTTCAGCACGATCAAGTGACGCAAGTCGTCCACCTGGACACGACAGCAATGGTTAGATGGACAAGGAAGTCAATGCAGACGAGAAGGACTCCGTACAATGGTTGGGTTGAGGTTGAAGTAGCTGTGGCGGATGGAATGCACGTTGTTGTCCATCCAAGTCGTGTCGATCACGTCCATGTCGAGGAATTGCAGCGAGGAAACTTCTTCAAAGCTGTCGCTTCGTGTAGAGCTGAAGTTGGCGGTGATATCGGAAATTGGGTGCATTCTGCTGCGGTTGTACGCCATCGAAGTCACTCCTGGACAATTCACGCTCTGGTTGACGGTTGGGACTGCCAAGTCGTGAGGAGAACTTGTCCGGCTGACTAACTTCGTATCGGACGATTCCAAATCGGCGTCCTTCTCGTCGCGATGAATTGTGTATCCACGTCTGCCAAGCGAGTAGTTGAGAGGGCTCGTGAGCGACGTCTTGGTCAAGTACTCCGAGTGAAATAGAGCTCCATCCATACTGTCAGCATAGAGTGTGATAAGGCTGCAGAATTCACGCGCTTGGTCATAAGCGCCTCCCATTTTGACGAATTCGTTGCGCTCGTAGTCCGCGTTGCAGAAAGTTAGTGTCTCTAGCTTCACCTTCCCCGTTGTGGTACTGAAAGGGCTCTGTGTAGGCTGGCATTGACCCATGAAAAAGCGAAATATTATAATACTTGTCAGTCGAAATATCAGAGCGTGCAGCACAAACGAGAACGACATACCACGAAAACCTCCTCGAATAGCCCGTGGCGAAGACAACTGAAGAAAATGCGAGCTCCCATGGAATGAGCGATGATATGCAGCTTCGTGTATCTAGCCTCAATCAGACTTTTGATGAACTTGATAAAATCATCCCTTGTTCGTGTACTATCACAGCCAATCTGCTTAGCTGTGCGTTAGAAGAGCGTGAAAGTGCACAAATACGAGGTTAGTTACCAAAAGAAAGTTCTGCTTTCGGGTATGAGTGTTTCATACCTTGGAAGTAGGCTAAAACACCACCACTCGGCCAGCTGAAAACGAAGGGATGAATGTACGATGGAAAGTCCCCCAACGCAAGAAGCTGCCCCAATCGACTCATACTAGTGTCCAGCGGACAGTTGTATCCATGAAGCAGTACCAATGCCTCTCTTTCGCCTTCACTGTTTCTTCTTGACAAATCCAGCTGCGGCGTAGGCTTTGCTACAAAATCCTGTACCTTCAATTCTTCTGTTCGACGACATCCTGTCTCTTCATCCTTGTGGTTGAAAACAACACCATCCGTCGGAGTTCGCAACGCAGGAAGACACTCAGATGCATTCTGAGGAGCCTCCGGAACGTACGACGGTGTCAAGTGCGTCACCGTCGGCAAGTACTTGAAGAAACCACCCGATACAGAACACTCCACACTCGCCACACCCCAGTTCAAACCGTTCTCCGCGTGCTTCGGAAAGAAGAAAATCTCCGTCGGACCCTTCTCACCACGGTTGTGGCAGAACCCAATGCGAATGTTCACGAACGAGTAGCCGCTGCCGTGCTCAAAGCTGCGGAATGGACCGATTGGAACACCATCCTCCCACTGACCTGTGAGTCGCTCACCATGATACGCCGTGTCTGTCCACATGCCGTAGCCGTGTGGCTGTCCCTGAGCGTTGAGCCCGCCGCAGTACTTGATCACATTACGTTTCCTCGTGTAAAACCGTGCCTTGGAGCGGTACGTGATAGAGTTGGTCTCCACTCCTGGTTTGATGTTCCACCAGTCAACCAGGTTGAATTTCTGTTTGAGCACCATCCACGGGTACGCGTAGTGTGTGAACCAGTAGGCTGCGACCGTGAGAATCTCAACAGAAATGAGCACGATGAGTATGACATTGCGCACACCACGGTCAGCGTTGTTTAGGTCCTTGTCCGTTGCGAATAGTGTGTACAGTTTTCCCGTAATTGCGTACGTTAGGAGCTCGGTAACGATGATCCAGTAGACAATGAATCGAACGATGAGTGCGAGCTGGACGACAATGTACATGGCGACTGCAATGATTGCAAAATAAAACACGCTGTCCGACACAGACCAACTGCTGTCCGTGCTGGCTAAGTCCTCGCACCAAAGCGATCAGTCTAATAGTGAGTGACACCAATGATGAAAACGAAGCTGTTCGCACCTGAGTCGTCAGCAGCTAAGACCGCGAACACCACCACGATGTAAATTGCAGTCACCCACGTCACGACTTGCGCTATGAGGGAGTACTACACGCACACACAGCATTAAGACTTGGTCAACCATGCCGCGTAAATCTTTCACGCGTACCTTCTTGTATACTCCTCGATAACGGCGCTGTAGACGACGTCCAGTCATAAACGCAAACGATCTAGTACAGTTCCAACGTTAGTTGTTTCTCCCTCAAGACGAACCACGTTACAGCTGGCATTACCGGTGAAAATTGAACTGCTCAGGCTCGTTGTAGACGTGAAGCGTCAATTGCTGTGGTCCTTGCATCCCGTTCTGTGGGCTGCACCGGCTACTCGAATCCATCTCGTTAACGATCAAACTAGCGTCCATCAGTTCTGTTCAGTTGTGGTTGGTCAAGTCACACACTTCTGAGTATTACGCGGGTTTTTCGGTAGGTGTGATTAGTACTGGTTAGTATAACGACGGAGGTACAATTGATTTGCAGAGAACTTTGGCAATGTTGTCTGTTGATATTTGATCACTTGTTCTTGACGTGCGACGGTGCAACCAGGAAAATGTACACGTTCTCAGCCGATGTCGTCTTGAGCAGGCCGGGGCGGGAGCTCGCGCGCTTCTTCAGCACGATCAAGTGACGCAGGTCATCCACCTGCAAATACACAGCACGCAGTCCAATAGTTAGCAACGAGCGTGACTTGCACTGCTGAGATTGGGACTTACAATAGTCGGGTTAAGGTTGAAGTAGTTGTGTCGGATCGCGTGCACATTGTTGTCCATCCAAGTCGTGTCGATCACGTCCATATCAAGATAGTGAAGCGGAGCTTCCTCGTCACTGGTGCCACCTCGAGTAGTGCCATACGGCGCCGAATCATCAGTAGTGGGATGCGTTCGGCTTCGGTTGTACGCGAAGGAAGCAACACCCGGATACTTTGCACGCTGGTTCACAGCGGCAAAAGCCAGATCTAAATCCTGGGGCGCTGCCAAGTTTTTGTCCTGCCAGTTGAGGAACTGTGTGTCGGAACGTCCTGCCACCTCGTTTTCTTCCGGGTCGCGATGAATCATGTGTCCGCGTCTTCCAAGCGAGTAGTTCAAAGGGCCCGTGATCGAAGTCTTCGAGAGATACTCCAAGTAAAACAGCGCGCCATCCATGCTGTCCGCAAACAGAGTGATGTGGCTGCAGAATTGGCGTGCGCGGTCATACCCTCCACCATATTTGACGAAATCATTCCTGTCGTAGTCCGGGTTACAGAATGTAAGCGTGGAGAGCTGCATTTTCCTTGTTGGACTGTCAACGTTAGCATGGCTTCCCGTAGGCTGCACAGAATACGAATGAACTTAGTTAGTCAGGCTGTGGTGACAGGAGCACCTCGTCGACAGTATCGTCACATAAGCGTACCAAGAAGACCTCATCGAACACTCCCTTGTTGAGAGAGCTGAAGAAAACACGCGCGCCCATGGAATGCGCGATGATGTTGAGCTTTGTGTAGCCCGCATCAATTAGACTCTTTAAGAACAGAACGAAATCATCGGCAGTTCTCTCACTTTCACTTCCAACCTGTTTCGCTGTACAATATTAAAACAGATAGCGTTGTTAGAAAGCAGCACTATGCGATTGCTGTCAAGACACCACGCTTACCTTGGAAATAGGCTAGCACACCACCGCTTGGCCAACTGAACACGAACGGATGAATGTATGATGGAAAATCCCCGAGAGCAAGAAGCTGGGCAAGACGGTTCATACCGTAGTCCAGCGAGCAGTTGTATCCATGAAGCAAGACCAGGGCCTCTTTTCCTTCTTCATCACCATCAATGGAGGGTAGATCAAGAACAGGAGCTGACTCCTCACGGAAGAGATGCCGCCTTTTGACTCGTTCATGACGAGGCTCGCTACGCATCATCACTTCCTCATCCTTGTGGTTGAAAACAACACCATCCGTCGGAGTTCGCAACACAGGAAGACACTCAGATGCATTCTGAGGAGCCTCCGGAACGTACGACGGTGTCAAGTGCGTCACCGTCGGCAAGTACTTGAAGAAACCACCCGATACAGAACACTCCACACTCGCCACACCCCAGTTCAAACCGTTCTCCGCGTGCTTCGGAAAGAAGAAAATCTCCGTCGGACCCTTCTCACCACGGTTGTGGCAGAACCCAATGCGAATGTTCACGAACGAGTAGCCGCTGCCGTGCTCAAAGCTGCGGAATGGACCGATTGGAACACCATCCTCCCACTGACCTGTGAGTCGCTCACCATGATACGCCGTGTCTGTCCACATGCCGTAGCCGTGTGGCTGTCCCTGAGCGTTGAGCCCGCCGCAGTACTTGATCACATTACGTTTCCTCGTGTAAAACCGTGCCTTGGAGCGGTACGTGATAGAGTTGGTCTCCACTCCTGGTTTGATGTTCCACCAGTCAACCAGGTTGAATTTCTGTTTGAGCACCATCCACGGGTACGCGTAGTGTGTGAACCAGTAGGCTGCGACCGTGAGAATCTCAACCGAAATGAGGACAATAATCATGACAGTCCGCACTTGTCGATCCGAGTCGGTCACCTCATCGTCGTCGATCCAAAACAGCACGTAAATATTATCCGTGATCGCGTACGTCAGCAACTCGGCGAGAATGATCCAGTAAATGATCCACCGAATGATCAGCGCCAGCTTGACGAGAATATACAGCCCCAGAACGATTATCGCAAAGTAAAAGGCACCATCAGACACTGACGCCTGACTATCCGTACTTGCTGCAAAATTTATACATCAATAAAAAATGTCAGAAATTATATAAAAGAAAATAGCATAACGCTTAGTACATCTCTTGTTACCTGAATTGTCGGCAGCAATCACAGCGAACACCACAATAATGTAGATGACAATGATCCACGTCACAAGTTGCGTCACAAAAGAGTACTGTCATAATACAAATAAGAATCTCCCTCCAAAAATAAATAAACAGTTACAACCCCACCTTCTGGTACACTCCTCGATACCGACGCTGCAGTCGCCGTCCAGTCATAAACCCAAACGACCTGTCAACATTAATACTCTAAATTTTAGCATCAACTCGTCACCAATTAACGAAATAACGGGCCGCACTCGTGGAAATCGAACTGCTCCGGGCCGTCCTGGGCCTCGTCCGCCAGTAGCGGCGGCTCCTCCTCGTGCGTGGGCAGCTGGGGCGGACTGCGGTAGTCGTTGGAGGCCGCCACCTCGTTGGCCATGAGACTGGCGTCCATCAACTCGTTCGTGGCGCGAAGCGGCGTCCGCTCGGTGGCTGCAGTTCGGGACTGCCACATGCGGAGAAAATGTGGCAAAAACTGAGTTACGTTGCGCTAAATGGAGTTTAAGTTGCCCTAGCGCGATGGATATTCGGATCAGATGTCACAGATGGCAATCACATGGGGGGGGGGCAAGTGACGTTACCACAATGGACTTGGCGATCTGCAGTGGAATCCGGAGAGTGGTGGTTGGCGAGATATTGCAGATTGATCCAAGGGAGAGAGAGAGAGAGAGAGAGAGAGAGAGAGAGAAAGAGAAGTGGTGGGTTCGATCTCAGCTCAACTGAGTCAGCTGCCGGGGTCAACAGCACAGTGTGCTTACGAGCATTGTGCAAGTGCAGACTCTGCCTGTCCACTAATCATCGCTGCATCGTTTGAGACGAGTGGAACTGCACCTACGCTTTTCCGACATTCGCCTTTGCAGGGGGTCCTTAGCCAGCTGAATTGCATCACGCTAATTACCGTCGTGATTTTTTAAGTCCATGTACCGGGAACACACGCAGACCTGCCATGGGCTCCAAGAACAAATGTAGAATACAATCGGCGAACATCAATGATTGCGGACTGTGCAATGCAATCATGTACTGTAAAGCTATCGTCCAGAAGCACATCCCGTGTGGGGATGTTTGTAAAATCAACTTACATCACTCGCTCATGATGGCACCAGGTAGTCGTGGGTTCTCCCCTTTTAATGTATCAATCCACCTTTTAGCTCGAAAGCCAGGAGACTCACCATACGTGATCACCATGCGAGAACTTAACGGGTTCGACTCGAAGTGACAAACGATGGCTGCGCTACAGCAGATCAACTAGTGCATACTGTCGTCAATCCAGATCGACGACGATAACCCGGGTTTCCTTTTGGGCTAGGAAGTCGACAATGTGGAAACGTTCGTGGCGGCGCAACAGTATTAATAATACGTCCAACAAGTCCAACAAGTCCAACACGTAAGTAACTTGAACCCGCACCCCTAATTAGGTCCCATAGCAACGAAAAGCCACTTCCGAGCGATGGCGTCTTCCTCGTCCTGCAGCGCCTCGACGCTCGTGCTGACCAACCGGCCGCTCTTCCACCTCATCATGACGTTCATCGACGGCGTCCCTGGCTGCGTCGTGTCGCTCGTCACCGACTTCCAGCGTCAACACCGAGGGGTCCCGTGGTCCGCCACTGGCGCTTTACCACGCGCCGCCATCCAACGCGGCGACTTGGAGACGCTCCGAGGGCTCCGCAGACTGTCGACCACCAAGAGATTCCAGCTACGACCGGAGTTGGCAATGGACGGAGCCACGCGCTGCGCCATTCAGTTCGGACAGCTTGAAATCTTGAAATACTTGGCTGAGTCAGGGATTCTGCTAGGAGACAACAGTGACAACTTAACTAGTAGAACAGTAGGGAGCACGTTACTTGGGTGGGCAATCCGCTACTCGGAGAGTCTGCAGTCGGACGACAAACTGGAAATTGTGCTGTGGGTGGCGACCAAGTATTCCAGGTCGGCGTTGAGGGACGTCAAGGCGGAGGATCTCAGTCGAGCGAGTGTGACGATGTTGACGTACTTAATGGAGCAGCGACTGGCAGTGAGCGGCTTGGAAGACCCGAAACTCGTGGATTTAGTGGCCACGATGGGCAAAATGGAGACGCTGACGTTTCTGCTGGAGAGGGAGGACGCAGGAGTGAGGTGCACGGCTGATGCGATGGATGGCGCGGCGGCGAACGGACATTTGGAGATTGTGCACTATTTGCATACTCAGAGGACGGAGGGGTGCACGGTGGCAGCGATGGACGGCGCGGCGAGGAATGGACACATGGAGGTGGTGCAATTCCTGCAATCACAAAGGGCGGAAGGCTGCACAACTGCTGCGATGGATGGAGCAGCGCGGAATGGACATTTTGATATGGTGAAATTCCTGCATACTCATCGGACAGAAGGCTGTACGACCGCCGCTATGGATGGAGCTGCGGCGGGAGGATTTTTAGATGTCGTGAGGTTTCTTCATGAACATCGCAGCGAAGGCTGCACGACCAAGGCCATGAATGGAGCAGCTCGAAGCGGTTACTTGGAAGTGGTGAGATTTCTACATAAGAATCGCAAAGAAGGCTGCACTAGCGATGCGATGGATGGCGCGGCGCTCGTTGGACGCACGGCGGTTATTAAATTTTTGCACGAGAATCGAAAGGAGGGGTGCACTACGAGAGCAGTCGATGGTGCCGCGTGGAGAGGGCATGTCGAAATTGTTCGCTTTCTGATGACTCATCGCTCTGAAGGTTGTACTTCCAAGGCAATCGATACAGCTTGCCAAAATGGTTATATGGAAATTGTGCGCTTTCTCCATGAACAAGGAACTACAACGTGCACGACAGCAGCAATGGATAGTGCAGCGAGCGGTGGCCATCTAGAAATCGTGCGTTTTTTGCAGGAAAATCGCGTGGAAGGTTGTACGAAGGACGCTATGACGAATGCTGCGATTAATGGGCACGCAGATGTAGTTCTTTTCCTGGGGGAGCACAGACATGAGGGTCCACACGAGTACGCCCTCGAACGTGCAGCAGCACAGGGCAACGCTGATTGCGTGGATGCGTTAATTCGCTGTTCAATTCGTGGCTGCCTCTTTGAAGCTCGACGCGCTGCACTTCAGGCTGGCCATCCTCGAGTGGCAGTTCTGTTGTCAGCCTGGATGAACCCAGAGGTTCGTTCTTGCTCCTCGAAATACTACCACTTGCGCCGTGGTCCTCGGTGGTGTCAACGACAGCCACAACCGGAAAAAGTGATTGAAGCAGTGCCAAACAAAACACTCAACGAGACCAGAATGGAGAAATCTTCAAATGTTCAGAAGCCCTCAGGGTGGTGGTGGTTATTCCGATGGCTCTAGTGCACAAACAACGAGAAAAAATGATAATACATGTACACTTTACTTTCTCAGTCTCAAATCAAGCAGAAACAGCATCGCCAATTCTCCTTTGCTGTCGTTCCATGGCGCTCTTGTTGGGCAAGAAAGCGCGCTACTTCCTTGTGTCCCGAATCAAGTGCACCCTGACGAGCTTCTGCAAATTGCCACACACCTGTACCACGAGGAGGCCGGGCAAACTTACACAGCGCATCAACGCAGCACAAGTGACCTGCACTTGCCGCCATCATCAAAGTTTGTTCGCCTGGTCCTTCCGATCGGTTTTGTGCCAGATACACGATGATTTCGTGATATCCGTTCAATGCTGCACCGTGCATCGCTCGCGTCGTACAACCTTCACTTCTGTTCTCATGCAAGAACCTCACCAGATCTAAATGTCCATGCGTGGCTGCTGTATCCATCACTAGTGCCGAGAAGGCCGTGCTACCGTGGTCGTGGAGCCAGCGAATAGCTCCGATATTGCCCAGTCCCGCAGCTCGACATACGTGAACCTCCGTCACACTGTCAATTCGCTCCTGTGGACCTTCCGAAGCACTGTACAGCCACTCCATAATGTCCACATTGTCAAAGTAGCTGGTCACCGCTGCTGACAGTAAACGATGTTCGTCTGAAAGTGTCGGAGACTTGTCCCGCGTGGCATGTAGCCACTTCAATATTGGTAAACTATTGTACTCGATGGCATGGCGACGCACACCGATGAATTGCAACTGTGGCAGCTTCTGCAATTGTGGATTTCGAGTGGCCTTTTGCAGCAATTTTAGCATCTCCAGATCCCGTCGACGAATGGCGAATTGAGGTAGTTTGCCATTGTAGATTTCGGAGGAAGAACCGAGACTTGAGTCGAATTGGCCGATGAGGTAAGGCAAACCATTCTGGAAGCTTGTGATGTGACGCAATAACTCTGGATGCGTTAGCACCGAGAACGCAACATTCAAATGTGAAGCAGGCACCAAGTTGGTCATAGCGACGCGTCCAGCACAAGAATGGCTCGATCTTTGACAAGTGTGGAATACACCATGTTGCACATATCAAATATGTTCGACAACTTCAACTTGCAGCATACGGAACTCACGTTTAGGGTTTTATTATGTTGTATTTGTTAGATGTTTTGACTTTTAAGATAAAGAGGAGATCCGATGTTGTTAGCCGCGTCAACGACGGTGCCTCCTACATGTGTCTCTCCTCTGCCTTTGGCTATCTCCCTCTTCAATCCATAGCCCTCTATCGCTTCAGGGCGTTTCGCGAAATGCTGCGGATGGTAAAAATACTTAGGAATGGACTGCGTGGTGAGGTGGTGGTGATCCGTTTTGGGTTGCTGCAACGCGTCCCTGCGAATAGTTTATAGCAGAAATTCCAGTCGTTGTCATCAAGGTCTCGACGGGAGGTGCCTCGACATCTCGATATTTGTCGGTGTTCATCGCTCGATTTGTGACGCTGGTCGAACAGTGGTGGGTTTATGCATGAGCTCGGCGCCCAGCCTGCTTCTTCGCCCGGCCCACCCGCTAGCAGTATGGCATTCACGCTGCACCCGCAAGCCTTTCGGTCGGGCATCAGCAGTTTTCCGGCGCCGACGAGCGTGAATTCTCAAAAAGTCGACGCGACTTCGGCAGCAGACTCTGTTTCAGCTACAACTACAGGCTCTCACAGCAAGAAAGCGCACGATACACCAGGATGGTTCTCGAGGATATTTCGTCGAAACCGAGTAGCCGATTTCCCCAGACAAGCAGGTGACGACGATAGTAGCGACAGTACAGATGAACTCGTCAAAAGTCGATTGCTCTTTGTGAACGATGCACGGAGGACGATGGAGTACGCAGCGTCCATGCAAAAATACTATCGTGGGGACCCGTACTGGACAAACACAGTGCGATCGTCCAAGTACACAGCCCTCAACTTCCTCCCCAAGTCGCTGTTTGAACAGTTCCGTCGTGTGGCCAATTTTTACTTCCTAATCATCTCGCTCCTTCAGTTGTGTACGGACTTGTCCCCCACGAACGAGTATTCCACAATCGGTCCTTTGATGCTTGTATTAACGGCAACAATGATCAAGGAAGGCCTAGAAGACCGCGCACGGCATCAACAAGACTGGATCGTGAATCACGGCAAAGTCGAAACTCTGAATGGTATCTGTGAAGCGAACGGAGGTAGGAAAAACGAAGTGGAAGCTGGCCATGGCGAATTCCAGGCCATCTTCTGGAAGAACCTACGCGTGGGTCACGTGGTGAAGGTTCACGACCAGGAGCAAGTACCTGCCGATATTGTGCTCTTGTTTTCCAGCCAAGACACTGGAGAAGCCATGTGCGAAACCTCGAGTCTTGATGGTGAGTCGAATCTTAAAGTTCGGCACTGCATCAAATGGAACCAAATCGTCCCCCACGTGCCGAACGATTTTGCAGACACAGTTCATGGTGAGATCCGCTGTGAAGCGCCAAATAAACGGTTGTATAGTTTCGACGGCGTCATGCGGATTTCGAACACGACAACGCAAGTCGCTGGTGAACCAACACAGTCACGACCAGCAGCTCAGGGTTCTCATGGAGTAGCACCTGAAGCAGAAGAAATTCCTATCACGATCGAAAATGTTCTGCTGCGTGGAATGAAGCTCTGTAACACGAAATGGGTCGTAGGTGTCGTTGTCGGAGGCGGCAATGACACAAAACTAGTGCAGAACATGAAAGCCATCCCCTCGAAATTCAGTCGTCTGGACCGGATCGCAAACCGATGCATCTTCCTCATTTTCTCGGTACTCTTCGGTGTTTGCTGCTTCAGCTCGATTCAAGCATCTCTCTTTGCAGTCAAAGTCCATGAGAAGCCTGGTTACGCGAAAGCATTCCCGTTTATCGGTAAATTCCATTCTGCGTATTTCTTGGAAGCGTGGGTGACGTATTTGATTCTTTACAACAACATGGTGCCGATCTCGTTGTACATTAGTCTGGAAGTGGTGAAATGGTACCAAGCACGACGAATCGAGAACGACCCGAAAATGTATTGCTCAATCACCGGCCGTGGGGTTACAGCACGAACTTCAAATGTAAACGAAGATTTGGGGCAGATCAAGTACATTTTCAGCGACAAAACAGGCACGTTGACGAAAAATCAAATGCTCTTCAAGGTGTGCAGCATCGGAGGCATTATCTTTGATGGATCGAATATGCACCTTCGACGGGCCGCTCAAGCAGCGAATGATGATCTTCCAGGTGGAAGTGACGTGATGCTCAAGCTTGGCTCCGCATCTACTGTGAGAGGGGGTACTGGTAGAGAAGGAAGTGCCGACGGGAAAAGGAAATCAAAGCACGTCTCGGTGTCCGAAAAGGATGTGAGGTCGTACTCACAGATGATGAAGTTCGTTGAGAATCCGTCTCGGTTTTCAGCCAAGGAAGTGCACGCAGTAGAGCTAGCCCGACCATTCTTTCGGTGTTTGCTACTTTGCCATTCGGCATCAGTGGCTATGGAAGAATCCGGAGCATCCGATACACAAAGTGCCACCGGCCGAATAATTGAAAGCATTGAAGGAAGCATGCGGGCTGAAAGTCGACGGCAAAGTGGAGCCACCAATTCTTTCACTAGCAATCACACTGAGGCGACCGATGCATTTCCTTCGCTCAAGGGAGATCGTAAATTCTTCGGTTCATCACCTGATGAAGTTGCACTTCTCAATGCTGCCTTGGAGTTTGATTGCGTCTACGAACGTCGGGACGGAGACATTATCCACATTCGGTTGTTCGGTAAGTCTGAATCGTACCAACTACTAGCTTTGAATGAGTTTGACAGCACGAGGAAGTGCATGTCCGTAGTTGTTAAGAGATTGAGTGGAGACGATTCAGATAAACGCTCGTCCGATTCAAAACTACCACGCGTCCGTGATAGCATCGGGGATCTGGAACACTCGTTGGAAGCCGAACTTGATGGATTAAGCAGCGACTCGGAATCGGAAGACCACGACATTTTAGTTTTCTCGAAAGGAGCCGATACCGTCATGTTTGCCAACGCAAACAAGGACCAGGATATCAGTAAACTCGCCTTGCATGTCCACTACTTTGCTGCAATGGCACTGCGCACACTGTTGCTTGGATATCGTACATTATCGTTGACGGAGTATCTCAAGTGGAAATACGAGTTCGATGCGGCAAAGAAGGCGTTGTCCAACCGCGAACAACTATGTGTGGAAGTTGCCAAGCAAATTGAAAAGTCCGTCAAATTACTCGGAGCTACGGGTGTAGAAGACCTACTTCAGGAAGGAGTGCGAGACTGTATTTCCCAATTGTCCCTCGGTGGTATCAATATCTGGATGCTTACAGGAGACAAGGACGAAACAGCAATCTCAGTAGCACACATGTGCGGGCTCATCGGCCCTAAGAGCAAAATTATTATCATCAAGGGTAAAACGAAGCAAGATTGCCTCGATGAGATTGCGAAAGCTCGGAGAAAACTAAAGCGGGAAGGCGTTTGGGTTCCTGGTGTGGCGTCACAGGACATTTCACTGGTTATCAATGGTGAAGCGCTCGAGCTCTTGCTCGCTGATGCTCTGACATGCAACACAATCAAAGCGCAGGTCTCTTTCGTCAATTCTAACCAAGTAGCTCCTCATTCAAGTCGCTCTGAGCCGACCCACCAAGGCACTAGCGTCGATGGATTAAGAAGTGAGCGAGATGTCCAAGGCGTTCGTCTTAGTGGTTCAATGTCTTCGAAGTCGTTGGGAAATCTTCCTTTCCAATCTCCAATGGTGACGCAAAGCTCACGACATCGCTCGAGTTCAAGACCCGGGTCAACGCGCACGTCGATAGCAGACACCAACGGCGCAGTTCAATTGGCACACGACTTGTTTCTGGAGCTTGCATCTCAGTGCAGAACGGTGGTCGCATGTCGACTCAGTCCAATGCAAAAGGCTCAGGTGGTGAGTTTGATGAAATCTGCACCAGGTACACCGCTCACGTTGGCGGTGGGTGATGGAGGCAACGACGTCAGTATGATTCAAGAAGCTCACGTTGGAATTGGCATTTATGGCCACGAAGGAATGCAAGCTGTTCGCGCTGCAGACTTTGCTATCGTCACTTTTCGCCACCTCTCTCGCTTGTTGCTTGTGCATGGCCGTTGGAACCACCGACGAGTGGCTCGAGTCATTCTCTTCTCGTTCTACAAGAACATGGCTCTCATCATGACCTTGTTCTTGTACTCGTTTTACAACGGGTTCTCTGGGCAAACCTTGTATGAATCGTATTTGATGGTCGGCTGGAACGTTTTGTACACGGTGATTCCCATTTTCGTGCTAGGAATCACTGACGAGGATATTCGCGATAGAGCTGTGCTTCGGTTCCCTTTCGTGTATCGAAGTTCTCTCCGGAAGAGCGAACTCAGCATCGCAGGACTTAGTTTCTGGATAGCAAACGCTCTTTTCCATTCTCTATTGGTATTTTTCTTCGTACAGAAAACTTTGGGTGGAGTATCGTCAAAGTACAGTCGCGCCAATGGGCTTTTCCCGGATGGAACTGCGGTCTACGGCGCGTTAATCATCACGGTGACTCTGAAGGCATCCATTCATATGCAGTGCTTGTACCGATGGACTCGAGCACACTACATCTCTCTTTTCGGCGGATTTACAGCGTACATTTTGTTTGTCGGAGCGTACTCGCAAGCGTACCAAATGATCCCAAACTTCGACGTGTTTCGCGATTTCCAAGGCCTTGCCCAGATACTTTTTTCAGAAATGTTGTTCTGGACTTTACTGTTTTTCACGTCGGTGACGTGCATCTGCGTCGACCTCGCTATCATGTACATGAGGAAAATGTACTTACCATCCAGCAACGATATCATTTTGGAAATCGACAGCGGCCTGGGCGATCTCCCCGTATCACCTGTCCGCAATGATGACGGATCGCTGGATAATTCTCGAGTGGCAAAGTTGATTTACAGTTCTTCGGGTCGATCGGATGAAGGAAGTTATGCCGGAGGAAATTCTGCAGTTGGTGGAAGCAACCGCTCTGAAAAGGGAGATCTGACGCCGACACTACTAGAAGGTGAATGGAGCCAGCAATTCCGTGACTTTGATCTTCCAAGCGAACATGACGAACTCTCAAAGCAACTGGTCTCGGTGCAACGTGAACTTGCTCAAGAAAATGGTCATCCGGACCCACTCATGCAGGAAGATGACGCCCACAGTTCTCGGGCTTTGCGTGTGCAACCACCGGTGCATCCACTCACTTTGGAGTTCATGGGCGAAGAGCACCAGCGTCTTGAATCCGAGTACGAATTCACCTTTGCGTTCCGAGAACGCAGTCGTGTGATGTTGTGTCTGAAGGTCATGGCGTTCATGATTCCTCTGTACGCCGCGTATGAAGTGCTCTGGGAACGAGAGTCTTCGTATATCTGGATTCGCGTAGGCTACTTCGTGTGCGACTTGCTGTTCATGCGCTTTGCACGCACCAAGTATTTTGTCCAAAACTACCAGATCGCTATCTTGTTGCCGTACAGCATGATCGGAATGGCGCTGACCATGACCATCTCGGACACAGGCAAATTTGCTGCCGCGCTTTACCCGGTCGGCCTCTTTGTGGTGATTCGCGTCAAGTTTCTCTACGCGCTGATGCTTTCACTTTACAACTTCGCGTTCTACATGCTGGCTGACAGATTGAGTTCACTGGACTACAGCGACGGCGTGGCTGTATCCGACCTCATGCTTTTTGTACTTTACTTGGCGTTCGTGATCACTTTCGGTGCTTTAGCTTGCTACTCGCTTCAGATCACGATGCGGCGTGATTTCCTCCAGAGTCGGTCGCTGCTCATCGAACAAAAGCGCTCGACGCAAATTCTTAAAAACATGCTGCCCGAACACGTCGTGCAGCGTATGCAAAAAGGAGATACGTTGATCAGCGAAGACGAGCAAGACGTGACGATTCTCTTCTGCGATATCGCGGACTTCGCTTCGTTCGTGAACCGCTTCAGCCCCACCGAGGTGGTCTCTCTCCTGGATCGAGTGTACTCGCTCTTCGACCAGATCTGTCAAAAGCACGGCGTTCGCAAGATGGAAACTGTGGGCAAAACCTACATGGCGTGTGCAGGTTTGCAAGGCAAAGACCAAGGACGAGAAGCAGCACTTCGAGCAGTGTCAATGGCGTTGGATATGCTTACGTGTCTTGAAAAATGTCGTGCTTCGAATGGCAACGGGATAAAGCTGCGTATCGGAGTTCACTCGGGTCGTGTTGTTAGTGGTCTAGTAGGCATGAAGAAGCAGCAATTCTCGCTTTTCGGTGATACCGTGAACACCGCGTCTCGTATGCAGTCAACTGGAATCACTGGACGATGTCAAATTTCTCAAGTCACGTACAAAAAGCTTGCAGGGCACTTCACTTTTGAGGAACGTCAGATCGATGTGAAAGGCAAGGGAAGTATGACGACATATCTCGTGGGTGAACCGCTGACCGAGGTGGCGTTGATGGCAGTACTTGGTCAACTTGAATTTAGCACCAAGCGAGACTCGGTCTTGATGACGTCGTCCGTGATCAATGTACGCCGGCCATTTGAACAGGATTTCCTCGCCATCACAAGAAACAAGATCCTGCACTCTGCACGACGGCGATGGAAAAAGTACGACCCGATTCGGATGCTCCTAGGAACTCCTCCCGACCTTGCTTCCTATGGAGGAACCGACGCGAGTGACAGTGTTGAGCAGCACATGCTCACGGAGATCCGATTGCTGAATATGTGCTTCAAGAACGAAGAAATGGAGAACAAATATCTCGAGAGCACTCTCTCCGATCGAGTCGAAGGTGCACGCACCACGCTTTTCGCTCTTGCAGTTTACGCTTCGTTCACGTGTATGCGCGACCTGCTCGTGGAGATTTTCTCCGTTCTGAGCAGGGACGCAC
>AUWJ02010223.1:0-18268 GCA_000468175.2 Phytophthora cryptogea
CTCCGCCATGGCCTCGGGCCGTTTGTGTTTGAAAGAAAACACATTGTCCGGATACGACTCGCCGTATTCGGGATCTTGGTGGGGGAGAGTGTAACGGGTTACACGGTGGTTATACGTAACCTGGCTACATTGGTGTGTGTCACACTAAGTTGTGTGAACACATTAACAGAAAGGAGTTCTCAGTACTCAGTAGATAACAAGAGCCAGTACGTGGCCTCGGAGACACAAGTATGCATTTGATTAGGTATTAGTATGGCCGATAGTTAGTGTRGGACATTCGCACCAGGGCGGCCCTGCCGCCCTTAAGACTAATACATTCAGTTTGGAAAACACACAGTAGAGTTTATATACCTTGTTAAGGTTCCTATAAGACTCTAGGAGCAGGGTACGGATTACCCTTGGCTCGCACCGGTTCTTGGCATAAGAACGAAGGTCGCTGACCTTAACGCTTCCTCAAGCAAAGACCTACGGCAGCCCCGCTGCAGAACCTCTCACACTCTTAGGCGTAATTAGCCTTAAGGCCCTGGTCTAAGTAAATTCGTTCCGAGAGTCGCACAAGGGATTGGGTTGGGCTAGAACGAGTTTCAGGTCAGAGTACGTGTATTCTGAACCTGGTTCCGAGACGAGTACCTGGTCAGACCGAGTTCTGAGTGTTTGAAGGCAGTGTATAAGTTCGGAAATGCAATGCAGGGTGTGAAGGTAGATCGCTATCTCATTTCTGCGTAATCCCCCACCGGCACAATGGACTCGCGCGGCCCGACACTTGCCCACATCGGCTGCGCTATCAATTGTTCCACTAGAGGAAAGATAGATCATCGTCACCGCTGCCCGTCTCGTGATGTCGAACTTGACGTTATGATGAATTAGACGTTTCCAGTTCAGGCGGACAAGAGCCGCCACCGCAAGAAAGGTATGCTTGTCGCAACGCATCTTCACGTTAAACCACTTCGTCTTCCTGGCCGTCATTGCTCTCTCAAAGGCCGTAGCGGAAAATGTGCTGGTGTTGCTGCGAGGCAATCCACCTAGACGACGACGTTCGCTATAGAGAGCCGATACCGCTACACAAACACACTGCAACACACATAGAACAGCTAGCTTGGACTTGTGATCCATGGTTAGAGAAGCTCGCCTACCGAACGTTGTCCGGTAAAGTTTGCGCGCAGGACGCAAAACACAAAGAGCGCAGTTGGTGCGGAATATACACCGGCAGAGGCAGCAAACTCGTTCTGACTTCAGAACACCTCCTTGAGGTGTTCTGAGAACCCCACACAGAACGGTATATTCTCAGACGCGTTCTGGCAGGTGCCCGTACTTTCAGCCAATCACGGAGCAGAATTTTCAGAACGAGTTTTTTTTTTTTTTTACTTAGACCAGGGCCTAAATAAAGGCTTGTCGATATTCTATGGGTCTAATAACGCCTGAATTAGCAATCCACCCGCCAAAATAGGTGAAAGACAAACAATTTGTTAGAGTGCAAAATTCCAATCGACCAATTCAAAGCACAAATCACACATATCGCCCACTTTTTTGTGATTTGCTCACTTTTTGATCATTTGTGCCATGCCATGAGCAGCTCGGGTCTCCACGTACGCCCAGGTAGCGGCGCAGTGCGGAGCGGCCAGCAGTCGCGCCCAGGGAGCAGTCGCAGCAGTCTGGCGTCCAGTCGTGGGTCCAAGAAGCCGGAGGAGCAAGTGCGGCTCGTGGGCACGCACTACGTACGTCTTAAGCTGTCCTGGCCAGGTTAACGATGGACTCTCGAAGTTGATATTTTCTTATCCTGTACTTGAACGGATAGCAATTGGGCGCGGAGATCGGGCGCGGAGGCTTCGGCGTCGTGTACGGCGCGCTGGATCTGCGCAATGGACGCTCCGTCGCCATTAAACAAGTGTCATTGCGAGATATCGACAAGGACGAGCTGCTGTCGATCGAGGTACAGGATAAGGAGGTTCTGGTTGGGAGTGATTAACCGAGACTGACGGTGTTATGCTGTACTATACAACATACCAGAGCGAGATCAGTCTGCTCCGCAAATTGAACCACGAGAACATCGTCAAGTACCACGACACCATCAAGACGCAGGGCTATCTGTACATTGTGCTCGAGTACATGGAGAACGGCTCGCTCGCCCAGTTCATGAAAAAATTCGGTTCGCTGTCGGAGACGCTCGTGGCCATGTACATCACCCAAGTGCTGAGAGGACTCGCGTATCTGCATGAACAAGGTGTGCTGCATCGAGACGTGAAAGGAGCCAACATCCTCACGACCAAGGACGGACTGGTGAAACTGGCCGACTTTGGCGTGGCCATCAAGTTGAGCGAGACGCAGAAGGCCAATTCAGTGGTGGGGTCGCCCTACTGGAGTACGTTTTGCTGCTGGGAGTGTTGTGTGTGTGCTGCAATGTGCTAATTGGGCGTGTGAATGGGTTGGCAGTGGCACCGGAAGTGATCGAGATGGCGGGTTGGTCGTCTGCGTCGGATATCTGGAGTGTGGGCTGCACGATCATTGAGCTCCTGACGACCAAGCCGCCGTACTTTGACTTAGCCCCCATGGCTGCGCTCTTTCGAATCGTGCAAGAAGACCACCCACCGCTTCCCCAGCGCATGTCACCGGTAGAGATTAATTGGATGGCGGCCGAGCAATATTGTTTATGTTACTTACTTTGTTCGTTTGCTGCAGGCCTTGCACGACTTCATCATGAAGTGCTTTATGAAAGAGCCGCGACTGCGGTCGTCTGCGGAAGAACTTCTTGCACACCCGTGGATCGCACAGATTCCCAAGAACAAAGTGGAACAGAGTACGCAGCTTGTTGCCGAGAGCGTCACCTCTTCCAACGATCGCGACGCGGTGCTGAACACCATTAAGCTATACGAAAAGAGCTCTTCTACAACAGATATACAACCGACAACTGCAGGCAAGAGCTCTCGGTCTCTCAGTGTCACAAATGAACAGTCCGACGAGGATGCCGAGGACTGGGATGATGAATTTGGCGTGGACTCAAACCCTACGCCGTTCGTGCTGAAGGGTGGCGGGAACAAGAAGACCAGTATTTCACAGACATCAGCGGAAGCTGCGCCAAGTAAGCCAAAATTCCAGTTATCCAAGGAAGATGCGAACGCTCTGTTTAATGACGCTGTATGGAAGGACGAAGAGCCTGAAATTACAGGTTTGCCAGAGAACTCGGCAGACATGGGTGCAAGTCTCGGTAGCAGTGGCCTTAGCACGAATCAGGGCAAGAACGAGAAGTCTTCGATTAACTCGTGGGATCGGTCGTCACTTATTCCTGCTCAAAGTCGCATCGCAAAGCTACAGCAGTTTGTCGAGGATCCAGAAGAAGGCCTCACTTTTGATGATATTGACGAGAAGCAGCTTTTACAAGCTGCAGCAAAGCAGCAGCTTGCCATGGAGACAGATACCATTGCTGGTACTGTAGTTCCAGCCAAGAAACGGCTAAGCGACTTAAAGGAAGACAATGATATGGATGGCGATTTTGACTTCGGTGAGGGACAAGCGGGCAATTTGGTGTTACGTGTTGGTGGCAACCGTGGTAGTAACGTGGGCTCATCTTCTGGAGGAAGTGCACAGGAAAATCTCTTTGATGATGAGTTGGATTTCGATTATTCCACTGCCCGCGACACTAGCCAAAAAGCAACAGCCCGCGTGGTCGAGCTACTGTCGTTACTGGATCCGAGCATGGAAGACCAGGTCATCCTTGATGCCTGCAATAATCTGGTAAGTATCTCAACCCATTAGCGCACCTTCCATCAATGCCCCCACTCACTCTTGTACGTGTGATTTTGCAGGAAGAAATTTTCGATCAGAATGTTACACTGAGACGGGACTTGATGTCCCAGCCTGGTGTAGTGCCCAACATCATGGAGGCACTCGAAATGAAGAAAGTGGACGTGCTGCATGCTGTTCTCAGAGTCATCAACATTGTAAGATATCCTCGTCTTCTTCTTCGAGACATTGGGACTGACTCAAAGCTGACGTTGTGTTATTCCGCAGATTGTCGAAGGTAATAAGAAATTTCAAGAGAACTTGGCGCTGGTTGGGCTTGTGCCGGTTATTATCAAGCTCACGAAGCAGCACAATCCGTACTACTTGCCGGGCGAAAGCGGCCGAGGATTCCGAATGGACAACCCAGATGACAACGAGTTTTCAATTGCTGTGCGAATGGAAGCAGCTAAGTTCGTGCGGCAGTGCTGCAAAACGAGCTCACTCACTCTACAAATGTTCATCGCGTGTGGCGGATTACCCGTGCTTGTGGACTTCTTGGCACTGGAGGACAAGGCATCCAACCTTGATGACGACGTCGATACGCTACGAATTGCTTTGGATGGAATTTTCAGCGTGTTCAGCATCCAGACCATCCCAAAAAATGACATCTGCCGTCTTTTTGTGAAGGCAGGACTGTTGAAAAAGTTTGTCGTCGTCTTTTCCGAGATTGCTACATCCGTATCAGCGAGAGATACCCGTGGCTCAGAAGGTGACGAAAACACACAGAAAACATCTAAAACTAAAACAGAAGCGGCCAAACCCAAGCGTAGCTCGACACAGTGGACCATGAAGGAGCTTCACAAGACTTGTGATATCTTTGTGCTGTTTTCCCAAGGAGATGCTGTGGTGAAAGAGCACATGTGTGATGGCGCTGTTCTGGAAGGCCTACTGGAAGCAATTCATCCCGGGTCCCCACTTTTTAACTCGGGTGAGGAGCAGCCAGAACACAAGCAAACGCTACCACTGATTCGCCATTCGGACGAGTTTGTCTCGGCAATGCTGAAAGTACTCAAGTGTATTCGAAATCTGAGCATGGAACCCTTAACGCTAGAGAAACTAGACCGAGCTGGAGCAATCCCGACACTAGTGCGTCTACTGAATGAGGAAGAGGCAGACAACCCCTCCATATCCGACGCGAAGCGGAAAGAGGTCGAGAACATTGTGCTTCAATCGATGTTCTACCTCTGTCGGATCAATCGTAACCGGCAGACGCACGCTGCACAAGCAGGTGTGATACCATCGCTTATTAAGGTGGTCCGGAACTCAAGTCCTCTCAAGCAGTTTGCTCTTCCAATCCTTTGCGATTTGGCACATGCCTCGCCAACTGCACGAGCTCACCTTTGGACATACGACAGTGTGTCGCTTTTTCTGGAATTGCTGGAGGACAAATACTGGCAGATCGATGCTATTAAATCGATCAGCGTGTGGCTTGTGCACGACACAGTGAAGATAGAGAATGTATTGCTCGTACCAGACAATCTGATGAAAATCATGGTATGTTTTCACAACGCTCTGGACACCGAGTTGGAGAACTTGCTGGAGCCGTTGTTGGAGATTATGAACCGTTCGGTGAGGCTTAACCAGGCACTCGGACGCAGCGGCATGTTCGTTATGGAAATCCTGAAGCGACTGCGTCTCATTCCGAAGGCAATCGTGCGCAAGAACTTGCTGAAGATGCTTAAAAGTCTTTTCGAGTCCCATACATCGCATATCCAGTTTCTTGTGGAGTACAACCTCCGTCCAATCGTGTATGCGCTCGCACAAGACGAGAACAGCATGATTCTTGTAAAAGAAATTGCGTCGCAGCTTCTTCAAGCGATTTTGGTGGCTGCGGGGGTGTTTTAGATGGAGTGTTCGTGTTAAACGCGTCCTGGTGACGACATGACTAGCGACAACGACAAGATCGCCGCTCAAGGGAAGGCGACGACGGAGCAGTGTGCTTTATTTATTGGAAATGGATGTCAGTTGTGCTTGTTTGTATGTTTATTTGCTCACATGCTTCTGCTGTTGCGGTGACGCCAGAAGAAGTTCCCTCTTGAATGTTTCTAGGCTGCGGTGGTTGGAGGCGTTGAAGGTTGCGATGGATGACGGTGGCATTTTCTGCGCACGAGACTTGGCGAGTTCTTGCTGTACTTCTTGGTGAACGGCATTCTGGATCATGGCCTTTGTTGGTGGAAGCTCACCGTGGCATGAAATACACTTGGCTCCTACAAGCGGCGCCGATTTTTGACCACCATCTTCGACGATAGAGCCGCTCGCGCCCCTCAGCAGATTTGTGCTGGAATCCATCCTACCACGCTGGCCTTGCAGTAGCGTCTTGAGTTGGCTTTTATCCAGCTTGCGGCGCAATCTTCGGTGGATATCAATGAGATCGTGCTCATCGAGTGACGCGTTGGCAACGTTTTGCACCTGGCGCTCGAGGACCTCTTGGGTCCAGAGCAGTTCGTCTTTGTCAAGCTTTTTGCTGACGCGAGCGATTAGCTGGTTCATTTCTTCTCCTAACAGCCCGTCACGCTCCAGTGTCTCGCTACGTGTGGCTTCGAGACTCGTTGTGAGCAATTCTCTCATTTCGTTATTGGAGGTCATCAGTTCCTGGATCGAGTTCTTGACGTCCTCCTCCTTTGCATAGGCAAACGAGAGCTCCATGAAGGTATCAAGACGTGTGTTCATCAATTTGACCAGAGCAACGGTCGAGTCGAGGTGGCCAAGAGCAAAACCATGTTCTTCGATTTTGTCTTGAGCGAGGACCTGAGTGGACCGGAGGTCTTCGATTTGGAGACGAGAATTCGTTGCTTCAGTATGCAACAGCAGCATAAAGAGAACGGATCGTACTTGAACCACTACATCGTGCATGAAGAGGGTCAATTCCGGAATCTGGTTGCCTTCTCGGTGAGCTTCTCGTGTGATCAACGCCACTTCCAGTTCTTTCAGTTTGGTGGTCGTCATGAACACAAGATGGTCGTCAAAACTTGATCGCTGATTGGAGTTCGCAGTACTTCCACCATGGGCGGCATTGTTGCCATCAGTTTCTACAGCAAGTGAATGAGCAGCAGCCTTAGCGATAGCTGCCTGGCCCTTCAGTTTTTCAAGTTGCTGCTGAAAGTCTTTGGATGTCTCCACAAGGAAATCAATCTCGGATTCTGTTTCTTGTGACAGGAGTGTGTTGCAGTTCACTATAAAGTGAGTAAAGATGCCGTGCAGCAGCTCAATACCAACATCGAGCGACGTTCGCGTGGAATTCTTTGCCGACTGCTCGATTTTCCCCAGCTCAACGGATTGGAGCATGGCTCCGCTCATTCCGAGCATGGTGTGGTAAATACGATTGCAAAAGTCAGTGATGCGAAGAAGCAGATTGCCATCCGAGGTGCGTTGTGAATTCTGGAGCTGGTCCACTATCTTTTGGAGTTCTTGTGCAGCTTCATTGGTACGTTGCTCGGCTTCGTGTCGCAACGTATACAACGAGAGCTCTATCTTCTCGTGAAGAGCGGGGATTTCTGCTTCGCTAACCTGGGTCAGCAGCTTCTCCGAAGCCTCAAAGGCGGTGAGTTGGTGAGTGAACTTGGAGGAAACATCCTGCAGCTGCGCTGATATAGCGTTCGTCACTGCGCTTGTCACGTTCGAAGACACGGAACTATTCCGGCGAGCAGAAGTTCGCAGTCGCTGAATCTCCACGTCGATCTCCTGCAATTTTTCCTCCACGTCGACAATTGTCCGGGCTTGATTCTTCTGCGTGCGCTCTAGTTTTTGAACTCGGTCCACAACAGGTTGAAGTTCCACGATACTTTCATCCAGGGCATTGATGGCTGAGCTGTTGTCTTGCACGTGTCGTCCGATGTACTCGATCGATTCATCCAATCGCGCGGTGTTTTCCTCAAGTCGCTTCACTCGAGAGCCCATGGACATTTGTTGTCGACGGAAAAGTGCTTTCTCGGCGTTGATACCATTTAGTTGTCGAAGTCGCTGCAAACGAACAAGTTTGGCGAGCAAGATGAACCAAAGCTCTTTGATTCGCTCCTTGGTAATTGGCGGGCGAGGTTCGTTGGGAACAACAGCAGCAGGAGGTGCTGTGACGGATTTTCTGCCTGGAAGTGTCATTGAACGCGACATCGGATGCTGGCTGGACTCAGTTGGTGGGACGTCTCCATCCTTGCGATTGGTAGTCGACCGACGTTGACGCCGTGTTCGTACGACGGATGAAAGTACATTGGGGCGTAACAATGAGCTGGAAGACGACGATGTCCGGAATAGTTCCACTTGATCATTCATTGTCTTCTGCTGCGTGGCCAAGTGAGACCGATATTGTTGTGGAAGCTCTTCTCGAGCTACTTCTTTTTCGTCTGCAACTTCCGTGCGTTCAAGGACGTGCTCGGGGATCATGGTGTCCTCAGTCATTGCTGCATCTTCCTGCTTTTGCTCTTCAATGTTATTCTCAACGATTGCAACTGGTGCAGGTGTGGGAGGAGCAATGATTGGAGCTTCCGAAGTGGCTACGGTCTCGGTAGTGCGTTCACCTTCCGATTGTTGAGTGGAAGGATCTGGTACTTGGGCCACTACAGGTGGGGCGGGGTCGTTATTCTCAATGGGATGCTCAGCAACCACCTCAGGAATTGGTGGATCGATAGGTAGCACTGGAATGGCTGAGTCCGCAGCGTGATGTTTTCGTCGAAGCGAGCGTCTTACGTACTTGGACACTGAGGCGACGGACTTTAGTCTGAGCGCACGATTCGAGGGAGATACAGCAGGCTGGCCATTCGTATCATTGTCAGTAGAAGGGTCAGGGTGGGCAGGAACCACCTCGGTGCTTTCGGACTGGACTTTGTCATCTTGCTGCTGAGATGCTGCGGTCTCGGTTGAAGCTTCCTTCTCCTCAGCAGTGACATCCTGCTGGGACTTCTCTGAGCGAAATATTGGGATGAAGTGCAGAGCTGTTTTCCTAACTGCAGGTTGCGCTTCTTTCTCCTCTTCGACCGCTACTTCTTCCTCTTCTTCTGGAGGTTCGTCGTCCTCTTCGCTGGTGTCCGAGTCAACGTCATCGCTTCCTAGCGACTTCGCCAACATCTCAATGCCCACACGCACATCCTCGATACTCTGGTCCTGTCGGTCTACTCGGCGCGTCATCTCCTTGATCTCCATCTTCACTCTCGACAGGTAGTCGAAGCGCTTCTCAAGCTGCTCGAGTTGGGTCCGCACCGCTTCTTCCGTCTGCTTGGTCTTCTCGGCCAACGAATCCGTCGCCTCGCTCCTGAGCTCTCCAATCTGTGCGTTAACCTTCTGGTCCAGCGCTCGGAACTTCTCCTCCAGCAGCGCTCTGGCCGACGCGTCGTCGACAACCTGCGAGCTCTGCAGAACCACGAGCGCCTGCTGCATCTGCTCCGCGACTTGCTGCTGCACATTCTGCTGCAGTTGCTCCATCTTGGCCGTCAACGAAGCCAGCGCGTCCACGACCGACGTGTCTGGCGGCGCAGGCTCCGATGAAGGCACTTCGACCACCACAGGAGCGGGTGTGGGGGCGTTCTGCAGTTCCTTGATCGCCAGACGCATCGACAGTTGCGTGGCTTCGAGCTGCGCCATCCGCTGCGCCTGTCGGTCGTTGGTCGCGGCCAATTGCTGCAATTGAGAAGTCAACGTATTGATCACCGACGTCAGCGCGTTCTCCTGGGCGGCCAGGACGTCGCCCATGCCAGGCATGAGCTCCTCCAGCAAGTCCATGGCAACTATGATACAAAAAAGGCAACTACTGTACTGACCTGTAACGGCCACTTCAACCTGGAAAATGAATCTGATTGGTTACTGTTTGATCTAGAAAAGGATGCTGATAGGTTCAGTCTGTAGGAAGAGGAGGTCATGGCGACATGGCAGCGCTATCCGGGCGCGTGGACGCCTGAAGAGGAGGCGAATCGACTCGGAGGACGCAATGGAGCGAGTGCACCGCCTATGCGCGTTCAGGAGGACCAAGAGAGCAAGGAGGACACTCGGATGGACCCATTTTCAAGTCGTGAGGGACGTCCTCCGCCGTCGGAACAGCATTTTGCAGCGGATACCTACGGGAGGAGGACACTACAGCGTCCACCTCAACAGGAAGACACTCCAGTTCAGGTCCAATTGTACCCTCCCATCCCCCCACAGGGTTACACATCGTACCCCCCTGTCCAAGACCCTAGGTATCAACTTCCAGTACATCAAGCGACTTCCGTTCGAGGCCAATGGATGGCACTAAACCAGCAGCAGAATCACTATGGGATGTGGGTGGGAAATGCTCAAGTTCCAGAGTCTGTGCAGCTCAATGGGCAATGGAGACGACCTACAACTTCAAGAACGTCAGGGTTTCTACCGGCGACGCTGCGGCTGTGTGTGTTTCATGTGGTCAACGTCTTCTTCGCCTTGGTGGCGAGTGGCGTCTTGTGTGCAGGCATCTGCTCGGCAGCGTCCATGATCCCCGTGTGCTGCATCGGGCTGCTCATCTTCCAGGTGCTCGTGTACATTGTGTTTGCGCTGGCGCAGTGGGATATCACGCTCGGGAACTACATCGCACCGGCGCACCAGTTCGCGTACTCGAACCTGCTCCCACCCGGCAGGTTCGTGGGTAGATCGGGGTACCGGATCTCCCCCAGCTTGGCGTTCTTCTCGCCGCTGTCTCTCATGGCTATGCTCTACTTTGTGCTGGTGAAGCCCGTGATCGGCGCTCTGAGTCTGCTGTCGGTGGTGCTGGTGGTCGCACCCACGGTGTCGTTCGTCATGTCATTGACAACGAACTACCAGGACGACTACAACTCGATCCAGATCTACGGCGTGGACTCCACAACGCTAAGTCGCTACCCGGGACTATCGTTGGTGGGAGCCATTTGCGTGACGCTCGTGGGTGTGGCGTTGATGCAGCTCGTGGCCAAGATCTCGCTGGGCGCTACCAGGTTTTTCTGCTGCGAGAAGTTCGCTGTGACGACGAGGCAGTACCAGTACCAACCACTTGCGAGTGATAATGGGATGGCATCGTACGGAACTGCTTCCACGAGGAGCTAACCAGTGCTAGGGCCGATGGAGACAACATACTTGAAGCCTTTCGTTGTAGATACTGTGGTCAGAAAAAGGTAACATGTTCGCAACCATTCCACTCAAGAGTGCATGTTTGTGTCAATGCCTGTTGCATATGCACAGGCCACTTCCCAACGTGCTTTCATCCGCGCAATCGCAACGAATCAAGACATTCAAGCATGGTCGAGTCGTCTCGCTGCAGCCGCTTGTACCCCGACATTGAGGCTCCAGTGGACCCGAGATACGGCGCGGCGTACCCTGCAGCGAACGCTCCTCCGATGGCTGCGGCGGAGTCCGAGCGCTGGCCACTGACGTCCGCAGTGCCAGTGTACACGCAACAGCAGCCGGAACCTTACAACGCGTACTACGTGCCGCCATTCCACGGTGAGCCACGTCGTCACTGCGACCACCATCACCAAGGACGCCACCACCATTACCAAGTGCGTGCTGATTGCAACCACGAAGGCTTCCTCCTCTCGACACTGAAGCTCGGGCTTTTTCACTCGCTCAACGCAGTTCTGGGACTCGTCGCTTTCGCCTCGGTCATCACTGGCGTGCACGTCGCTGTCGGACTCATTCCGTTGTGCTGCATCGGCCTTCTGGTGTTCCGCGGCGTGGTGGTTTTGGTGAGATGGTTTGCGGTGCTGGACGTCAAGCTGAGCAACTATGTCGCGGCGCCTGGAGAAGACCGGATTCTTATTGCCGACGCAGACCAACCGCTCGAAGGCTTGGTGGGGCTGCGACTGTCTCCGGAGTTGTCGTACTTCTCACCCGTGTCGCTCCTAGCTGCGCTCTACTTCTCAACAGTGAAGTTTGTGCTGAGCATCACGAGCTTGGTCGTGGTCTCTCTGCTCGCTTCGCTGCCCATTTTGCTCCTCGCGTTCAGCAACAACGACGACGACACGGACTGGGTCATCAAGCTGCGCCACCACAAGAAAGTGGATCTGCGCGAACATCCGTTCGCCTTTTACGTTGTCTGGAGCTGCCTCTTGATTCTCACCATCGTGGCCATGCACGTCGTAGCTTGGATATCCCGAGCCATGACCAACTTCTTCTGCTGCGAGCGAGTGTCTGCGTCCGAGTACATCCCAATCGTCCAATATCCAGACACTGCCGTCGCCACAATGTACGGCTCCAACATGGCAACCAACCGCTCCAACTTGTACCAGAACACGCAGTAAACTGACAAAAGCAATGCAAAATACATGTACACACCTCCATGATCACTACACCAGGACGACACGACCACACTATCCATACTCTATCTCCTAAGAATCCACACAAACATACACCACACCTTACGATATCACAGCATACGGTACGACAATTCAGTCGAGTTGTCGCAGTCATTTCGAAACTGAGACCGTCATGGTGGACTCGCCACTCAAGGTCTGCGTGGTCCAAGCTCTTCGGGTGCTCGCGTTCCTGGTGCTCAACTATGCACTGGCATCCACAGCCTTCACGGTGATTCTGTTCGGCGTCGCGTTCTCGCTCGGGTCGCTCGCGCTTTGCTGCTTGGGCGTCGTGGTGTTTCACGGTCTCCTCTATTTGGCCCCACTGCTCGCTCGCCTGGACGTGGCGCTGCACAACTTCGTCGAGCCCGTGGAAATGAAGTTGTACGGCCAGATCCCACACTATGGAGACAGTGGGGCGTTCAGGGCTCGACCGTCACTTGCCGTGCTACTGTACTTCAGCACGGCCAAGTTGGGTGTCGGCGTGCTCAGCGCCATGGTCGTGGTCATCCCGTTCTCGATGCCCATCCACGCGCTCACGTCGCCGCCGTTCCGAGCCGAGTACTTTGCCGACGGATGGTTCCACCTCTCGGCCTTCCTGGTGGTCGCCACGGCGCTGCTCGTTGGCGGGTTCGTCGCCATGCCGCAGGTGGTTAAACTCTCGTGCGTCACCACGCGTCTATTGTGTCGCGAAGTCTTCTCAACCATCTACACGCGCGAGTATGTGCCGTCTGCGCCGGAAGCAGCTCCAGCGTCCTACGGCACCAAACAACCCATGCAGCAAGTGTGAAGAACAAAAATTTGACTGTGAAACAAGCAACGAAGTCGCCGCCTAGACCATCAAAAACTGCACCATACACAACCTATCTCGTCAGCAACCTCATCGTAGAAATTCTAACTCAATTCCATTCTCTCGAGAGAAATTTTGCCAGTTGCAGACTTTCCAACCACGTCGGACTTGATGGCTAAGGGTTGGGAAGGCTCACATAAATACGGCCGACACTTGCACTTTTCAACTTGCACTCCAAGCAGAACGTCTCGTCAATAGCGGATACTTCCGTCATGCCCCGAGCCAAAGACGTCCACGTGACATTCCAATCTCCCTCTGCGTCCATGGACTCTCCTCCGGCCACTACCTACGCATTCCACCTCAAGCCGCCGCCGCGTCACTGCTGTCCGGAGCCACCGGCGTCCGACGCCGAAGGACTGGCCCACGCACTACTGCGCGTGACACTCAAACTCGTGGTCTTCCACTGGGTGAATTCAATGCTGGGGGCCGCCGCCTTCACCGTCGTCGGGTTGGGCGTGCTGCTGTCCCTCATCTTGATGCCGTTGTGCTGTCTCGGCGTCGTCTTCTTCCGTCTCGTGCTGTGGCTCGTGGCACTGCTGGCCGAAGTGGACGTGGCACTTGTCAACTTCGTCTCCTTGCCAGAAGAACACATCTCGCTGAAGAACTGGAGCAGAGGAACACACGAAAGTGCACGCGCGTGCGGCGAGACGAGCGTTGA
The DNA here is from genome assembly GCA_000468175.2 of Phytophthora cryptogea. Classification (NCBI taxonomy): domain Eukaryota; phylum Oomycota; class Peronosporomycetes; order Peronosporales; family Peronosporaceae; genus Phytophthora; species Phytophthora cryptogea. The sequence continues at coordinate 13,547 of AUWJ02010223.1, forward strand.
GCGACTCGTGCCGGAACTGAGCAAGTTGTCACCCCAGGCGCTCCGTGCCACGCTCTACTTCGTGTCGGTCAAGGCGCTCATCGGAGCTCTCAGCACCCTCGTGCTGTCCATTGCCTTCTCGTTGCCCGTGGGCGCCTTCACGCGAGGCAGTTTGGGCAGCAATTTCCATGGCGTCGTGGGGCTGCTCGTGTTCCTACTTGCAACGACGTTGCTGCTGGGCATCGGCATCCCCCTCATGCAGTACGGAGCGAGGCTATCGAGAGCAGCGACCGTGTACTTTTGCTGCGAGAAGTGCGAGCCCGAGCACCACCAGCATCAGGAGCAGGATCATTCGTCTGCATATGGCGCTACGGATATCTACGCAGCGGTGTGAGTGTCTACCAGAGTCAACGAAAACAACTGCAGTGTGAAGGAGACGTGGATTGGTTACGATGCGTGCCGACTAATGTAAGACCAACGACGCTCTCAAAACAATACTCCGTGTTCTTGCCACTTCGATCGTGGCTCCATTACGTTGCGACATATAACTACGCGACCAACACAGTGAGCGGGGCCAAAGCTTCTCAGCAAAACCAGTGGGGTATCTGGGACTTTCTCACAATTGCAACACACAAGACGACATGGACGCAGCACCCAGCACCATCGACGCACTCCAGTCGAAGCTCCTCGCTCGAAACACCAATCTTGACAACTTACTGGGAACCAAAGTCCTGCGTCCAGTACGTCTTGTACTCGCTGCAGGCACTGTTGGTCACCAAGGCAAAGCCGACGTTCACCACATCGTCCTTGAGGATGTTGGCGCGGTGGCCCGCAGAGTTCCACCAGGACGTCATGACGGCCGAGACGCTGGTTTGGCCGGCTGCCACGTTCTCTGCGGCTACGCTCCAGTCGTAGCCCTGTGCCTCCATGCGGTCCCAAGGCTCCGAGCCGTCCGTGCCGTCGTGCGTCATCGTGCAGTGCGTGGCCTGGTCCTTCGAGTGGACATTGGCAGCGGCCACCAGTCGAGCGTCGATGGTCAACGCCGACAGTCCGTTGTCCGAGCGGTACGCGTTGATCCGTGCCAGCATCTCTGCGGTCTCAGCACTTGTCAATCCGTTGTCGAACGTCGTGGACCCGGACGGTTGCGAAGATGCGGAGGCGTGGGAAGCCGAGTCCTGGTCGGTTTGTGAGGCTTGGCTGGTCTGGTCATTCTGGGCAACCTGATCGGCATTTTGCTCAGCGTTTTGCTCTGCGTTCTGCTCTGCTTCATTGGTTGAGTCCGAGTCGGAGCACGAGAAGCGGTCGATGACATATCCGCAGCCCGCACCCCAGTACGTCGTAGCGGTGGCCGTCTTGCCACCCTTGAGCCAACAAGTGCCTCCGTTGAAGTAGGTCCACGTCCAGTGCGTGCACTTGGACTCGTCTGCGCACAGATCGCCGCAGACGTCCGGGATGCCTGGCACCGAGTAGATGTCGGCGCCGTAGTAGTCGCAGTTGTTCTGCCACATGACACGCCCTTGGCTGCCGACCTCGAACGCGGACGCGGAGCTCAATGTCATTGCAACGACGGCAACGGACAGCGTGAATACTTGAGAACGGCACATGTTTGCAGTGTCTACGCTTGAAGAGAGGTGATTGTATGGCACCGAACAAATTGAAAAGTGGGAGATCGGTCTCCCATCGCTTCTTGCTCGCGCCGCACCGGCTTCGGTCTCAAGACCAGAACTAACGTAGCAGAGCTTCCTCCAGGCTGGTGAACATCTGCTGGCCAGTTGACAGAGTGCGCTGTGGATATCGTTGAGGTACTGTCAACTTGGGTACTTGGCAGCGAAAGCGCTGGCAGACGGCGTAGTGGCGACACCCGCGAGGTTGACAGTGTCGGTGGCCTGCTGGTGGCTGTGCGCTACGGGATTCTACATGGCGAGTATGGAATCGGTCTGCAGGCTACGCAATGGATAGGCGGAAGCCGGAACGCTTTAGCGATCGAGTGCTTGCCATGTGACCAAGCTGGTGACTGAAGTTGAAGCTCTAGAGGATTGAGCTCAACTTGCGTCACATATTACACGTACATGTAGTCGACTGTATTCACTAAATTGGTTAACATTGCATCTTTACGATTAAGGTCTAGGATCAAATAGTGTTTGCATTGATACTGCGTCCGTACGACAAGTTGTCGGTGACGACGCTCAAAGGTACGCGGTCGTGAGCTGCCAACTTCTACGACCCACCCACCGAATGCTGCGGTTCACTCCGTATCCGGTGCTGCGGAGCTTTTCCGTAGCGCCACTTTCGATAATGACCAGCTAACTGAGACCAGCCGTCGTCGTTCGTGCTCCCAATTTCAATCCTTGAGTTGAAGCGGGTGTTGAGACCATATGACATCTTCATCATCGCGATCTTTAGCAGGATGCGAGTCAATTAGGTAGCTGGTTGGTATGCTGGTATGATTCTGTTAAAGACGACGAAATGTAAGAGTAAAGCAGGACACCTACCAGCAGATCCGTACACTGAAGTTGTCGTTGGTTTGTGTTGAATCGTAGCGAACGTTTCCGTTCGGTATCAAAAATTTCTGCATCGCGACGGAACTCTACATGGAATCGATCAGCTTCGACGCATTTACGGAGCTCAATGCTTGATAGTTGTCGAACACTACAATCGTTGACTATTACTGCTACTCACTACACTCAAACGCTTCACTTACGCACTACGGACACTTTACATCTAGAATCGTCGACATGAATTGGCTTTCCACTGAGCCATTTACTGCTGTGAATTTCTTCAGCCTAGGTGGCCAAAGTCCTGCGTCCAGTACGTGTCGTAGCTGTTGCAGCCGCCGTTGATCACCTTGGCAAACCCAACGTTCGTCGCGTCCTTGGCGAGGAGGTTGGCGCGGTGGCCGGGCGAGTTCCACCACGAGATCATGACTTGCTCCACCGAAGTCTGGCCGGCGGCCACGTTCTCGGCAGCCATCGAGAAGCTGTAGCCCTGTGCCTTGATGCGGTCGCCCAGTCGGGAGCCGTTCGAGCCTGCGTGGGTCATCGTGCAGTGACTCGCCTGGTCCTGAGAGTGCAGCGTGGCCGCCACTACCAATCGGTTGTCGATGGTGAGTGCACCAAGGCCATTCTGAGCTCTGTAGGCATTGATCCGGCTCAGCATCTCGCTCATTTCAGAGTTGGAGAGTCCGCTACTGGCAGCCACGACAGCCGAGGCTTGTACTCCTTGTGTTTGCACACGCACGTTGCGAGAAGTTACGTAGCCGCAGTTGGTGCCCCACTTGGAAGTTTTGGCGGAGCGAGCGCCCTTCTTGAGCCAGCACGTTCCGCTGTTGTAGTTGTTCCAAGACCAGTGAGTGCAAGTCGCGTCGTCGGCGCACACGTCACCACACATGGCTGGGATCCCTCTTACGGAGCGGTAGTTGTTGCCGGCGAAGTCGCAGTTGTCTTCCCACATGACGCGGCCTCCGCTTCCGAGTTGAAAGCCTGCGGTGGTCGGGGCCATTGAGCAGGCGATGGCAGACACAGCGAGCAGAGCGAGGCCAGTGGTGCGAGGCATAGTGTTCAATGTGAAAAGTTGTGGTGGAGGTGATTGATCGGACCAAGTCAAATTGGAAAATGAGTTCCCAGCTCACCAACTCCCCAGCTTGCGGCCGCAACGAGCGATTCCTATGGACACCTCTACTCGGATACTCCAGTGAATAACAACAGACGAGCGTTCACCTCCCTCGCCGATGGAAAAGGTGGAGCAAACATCGGTTTGGGGTCCTGATGTTCGCCCTGATGGTGCGCTGGTACTCGTTTGCACCCATGCCACCGTGTTTGTTTAGCAGGAGATCGTCGTCTCGGTGCAGTGCAGCAATGGAGGGCTGGGGAATAAGGGCGACACTGTTTGTCCGTACATTTGAGGTGGGCCTCCCACAAACAGGGATGGTAGCACCTTCCGGTTCTGCGAGCAAGATGTACACTAATAAATGAATGAGATTGTACCTGAAGAGTGAAACGGCGAACCGGTGTTAGACTTGACAACGTTGACTGCAAAATCCCTCAATACCTTTAGCACTGGTGTTACTGAATGATAACTTGGCTTGAGCTGGTAATGCTTCGACTTGATATCCTGGTCAACGTTCGCACACGCTCTAAACATCTGTGGAACCTGCTGCTGCGTCTTTCAAGACTCGGATTCCGAGGACAATAAGCTTTTCTTGCCACCAACGAGTTGGATAATAGTTGCAACCAGTAAAGAAAGTATGGTACAGATCGTTCAGTCGAGGCAAACACAAATTTCCTTTACACTCTCTATGCTGATAGAAACCGGAAGTTCACACGCAAACAGTGTAGAGTATCGATGTCGTGCTGTCCGAACCGGAGTGATATCCCTGAAAGAGATCATGCAGTCGTTTACGAAATGTATTTTGATGGTCCTGAAGCCGGTAGTCGCATGCCACACCCATGCCTTTGCTGGACATGTGCACCTCAACACATGCCCGTCGCATTTGGCTCGCGACAGTCGACTTTACAACTTCGACTAGACCGCCACAGCACAGAATGGAACGACTATGCCATCGAACGCGAATCCGGATCTTCGTCACAGATACTCTACTTTAGGTTGAGTCAACGAATGTATTCATATTATAATAGTTTGCTCCCGTCTTGATACAAGTGTAGGCTAGCGAAGTGCTCCACTAGCTGCGTTCAATACAGAGGCCGTGCGAAATCCTGGGTCCAGTAGGTCTGGTAGTTGCTGCAA